>JAJOOO010029079.1:0-14400 GCA_029582685.1 Solanum piurae
TATCCCTTTTTTTTGAGTTTCATACCTAAACTATTGAGAGTGTGAGTTTCATACCTAAACTATCACTTTTTAGTTTGAGAAACACACCTCAGTGGTGTTTGTAATACACTCTCTTTTATTTGAAAAAGCCCTTGACAAATGGCATTCCACATGGATAAATTATTCCACTTGAATAAAATTAAATAATAAACTATTAATATTAATTAAAAATTAAAAATTAAAGTATTACTATCCATAAAAAAATATAATTTTTTTTTTACCCCACTCCACCACCTCCTCCTCCTCCACGTAACCCCCCTCCCCCACAATCCCCCATCCTTTTTTAAAAAAAATTCTTATATAAAATATTTTAAAAAAATTCATACTTCACCCCCCTCCTCCCAAAAAAACCACCCACTTATTCCCCCCTCCAAAAAAAAATAATCTACCCCATCCTATTTAACCCTTCCGCTCTTAATTTTATTTTATTTTTTATTTTGTTTTAGATATGTACGTACATATATTTTTAGAAAAAAAAAAATCTACTAGTGTACCGAATATAACATAAATAAGTAAAAAAATTAAAAATGTCTTACGGCGGCAAGTAAAAAATATTTTCGATATGTATATATCTAACAAAAAATGAGCAAAAAATTGAAAGCGGAGGATTAGGTGGGGTGGGTAAATTTTTTTTTTAAAAATAAAATAAAATAATATCTAAATTAGTATTTGGGGGGGGGGGGATGAAGTAAAAAAATAAATCTTTTATAAAAGAAATTTAACCAAAAAAAAACTTAAAAAAATGGTTGGGGGTGGGGGTGGGGGTGAGAGGAAGTGATGGTGTGGGGTAAGAAAAATATTTTACATTTTATTTTATAAAAGAAGTATTATTTTTTTGGATAATAATTTTTAAATTTTAAACTTTAAATTTTAACTAATACTAATAATTTATTTAATTTTTGTCAAGGTTGAATGTTTTGTCCATGTGGAGTGGATGTGGCAAATTTTTTAAAATAAATGAGAGAGTGTATTACACACACCATGATGAGAGTGATATAAAAGAGAGAGGTGTGTTTCTCAAACTAAAAATTGATAGTTTAGGTATGAAACTCACACTATCAATAGTTTAGGTATGAAACTCAAAAAAATGGTATAGTTTAGGTGTGTTTTTAAAACTTATCTCGTGATATTTTTCCAAGATATATTTAACTTGCACTCCAATGTGTGATAATGAAGTTACGATTTCAATTTTGCATTCACATACAATTGAAAATCATGATTTCAAAATTTAAATTCTCCGTAAAGTACGATTTGCAATTTTAAATTATTTTTTAATATTTTTTTTAAATGTAACACTAGACTCATAAGTTTATATATTATATAGTTTATAAAAGAGAGTAATCTTTTAAACTTTTGCAAGAAAGTCTCATGCTCGGTATGAACATTGTTCGCACAATATTTATGTTAAAAAATAGTTAGTTATTACTATTGTTATAAGTAAAGCTTTATAAAATTATGTGTGTTGAAAAGTTTATAATCACAAATATTTATATATATAAAGAAATGAATAAATGCAATTTGTGAATTTAGTATCTTACAATATTTTGATATCTTATTTATGAATTATAATTTGCTTATTTGGTAAAATTATATAAAAATTTATAAAATTTTGATAATTTCCATAATTTATAGACCATTTATATTTATGAAAAGATATACAATTCAATTTTTTTTTTAAATTATCCAAATAATTTCAACTTGATTTGATATCATGATTTCATATAGCACGTTAAAACGGGCCCTTGATTAATTACACTCACTAGGTGACCAAAGCTAAAATTATCTTTGGTTATAAGTAGTCTCTTGCCAAGAGAAATAAATCAAAACACTTTAGTCCACATCTCTTCTCTGCTCCAACACCCTCTTTGCTCTGTTTTATTCCAAAAAAAAAACTTCTGTTTTTGGTTCTGGAACTTGGCTATCTCTTTTTTTTTTTTTTTTTATAATCATATCCTTGTATTGAATTTGTAAGCGGGTGATGATGTTTATGGTGATCGGGAGTAGGTGCTCTCACACTTCCCACATCACTGAAATCATAATCACAAGCTTCTTTCGCCACAAGCTATAGATCTCTATTAATTCCATATAGTATATAGTTTTTATACAAGAAAGCAATATATATTTAAAAGGGATATTTATCAAGAACCCCAAATTCTTGATTACATAACGAAACGAGCGGATATGGGTGTTTCTTGAAAAGATCTCTGTTTTATAATTTTTTTTAAAAATCTGTAGAATTCGAAGCTATGATGGCTCCAGGGATTCTCTACGGTGGTGCTTCTAATTTCGATGGCGTTTTTACTCAAAAACAGAGGGATGTGTTTTCTTCATCTACTGCGCCAAAAGGGCATCTTGGTTCCCTTTTTGCCCCTGCCTGTTCTTCTAATTTCTTGGGTATATATTTCTTACACCGTTGACTTTGTATATTTTTATTTGGTTGGTATTGGTTTAGATAGAAATCTTATTTGTTTGTATGAATTTGTGATATTTTCCCCTTAAATATTGAATTGAATTACTATTATGATCATTTGGTTGATTGGCCTAAGATAGTTGTTAGCTCATCCATCTAGTGATGAAATTGAATTTGTATAGCAAATTGTAATAGAAAAAGTTGGGTTTGAGGAGCTTGAGTCGAGGGTCTTTCGGAAACAGGGTCTCCATCTCGTGTGGAGTGATAAGGTCTATGTACACTCTACACTCCCGAGATTCCATTTAGTGGGATTTCACTAGGGTATGTTGTTGTAAATTGTAATATAATGTAGAGATACAAGAGCAACTGATGATGTCTTGATATGAAGAATACTAGAAAGTCTTGGCTAGTTTTAAATGGAACTGAATTTTGGTCAAAATTGATAACTTGGTAGTAATTTGTTCTGTGGGTATTTTTATCTATCAGGATCCAGTTCTATGGTCAGTTTTTGCGGTGTTAATGGAGGGAAGAGGTCATTCTTTGACTCGTTCGATCAGGATGACAATGAAGCTGATGAATTGGGGGAGTATTTTCATCAAGCGGAGAAGAAGAGGCGACTTACTGACAACCAAGTTCAGTTTCTTGAGAAGAGTTTTGGGGAAGAGAACAAACTTGAACCTGAAAGAAAAATTCAGCTTGCTAAAGAACTTGGTCTGCAGCCTCGCCAAATTGCAATTTGGTTTCAGAATCGTCGTGCACGATGGAAGACTAAGCAGCTCGAGAAAGATTATGATGAACTGAGGAATAGATACGACACTCTGAAATCAAATTACAATAATCTTCTCAAGGAAAAAGAAGATCTTCGAACTGAAGTAAGGATCTTTATTATATTTGCATCATATTTGGTACTTTCATTTTCGTGAGCTCGTGGACTATGCTTATGTTTGATGGTTCAATCCTTAATTCAGGTTTTCCATCTCACCGATAAGCTGTTTGTCAAAGAGAAAGGAAATGGGCAATTGAATTTACGCGATGAACACAAACACTCCGATGCATTGGCAAAAGAAACTGTGGCTGATCCAATTTCAAGAGTAGAAATGTCCAATGTACCAGCTCTGGTTGTTGAGCACCAGCAGGAAGATTTAAGCTCTGCTAAGAGTGATGTTTTTGACTCAGAGAGCCCACGTTACACCGGTAGAGTGCATTCCTCAGTCATAGATCAGGGTGATTCTGCTCGCATATTTGAAACTGAGCAGTCGGATTTATCTCAGGATGATGATGAAAACTTCAGCAAGACTATGCTTTCAACTGCCAACCTACTTGGCAAAGCCGCGGATGATGATTATCCCGCGACATCATCAAATTTGAGTTACTTTGGATTTCCAGTTGAAGACCAAGGTTTTGGTTTCTGGACTTATTAAGTTAATGTTTGTATTTGATTAGTAGTAATGCAGAATACTATTTGATGTGTCCTAGTAATATGTCATATATTTGGAGACATTGTATAGAAGCACATTTCTGTAATAAATAAAGTCCAATGTATATGGGTCCAGAACACTAATGAGTTCTGGTCACAAAACAGTTTGGAACTATGGCTATTGCGCTTTGCAAACCTGTTGTGCTTTATGTTGTGAAATCTAACTTTTCTTTTGTCAATTAGCACATCATGTTTTTTTTTTCCTGAAATTACGCCATTGGAGTCACTATTGGTGATCACAATTCAACTATACCATGAAAAGGTCCAAATTCGCGCTGTAGCTTCTACTTTGAGAAAATGTCTTAACTTTGGTATCCATTAGAAGTTTAGCTCATTCATATTCTTGTTGATAAAAGGTCCGGATATAACCTTGTGGTTTACGAAAAGGTCTAACCTTGCCCTCCGATGAAATGAAATACACAAAATATTCTGTACTATTAAGTTTATGGCTTATAAAGAAAAAACTATTCAGTTCATGGAAACAAGAGGTTGAAAACATAAATCATCGAATATAACGGTATTTATCGGGTCAAAATTAGATTTACCATTTAAGGTCAAACTTTAGAAATTCGATATTTGTTATCTACTATCAATTATTAATTCCTGAATTTTGAAAATATCAAATCGAATATCAACGTCGACCTTCATTGATAAGTCAGAAGGAATAAGTGCAATGAAACAAGAGTTGGGTGGATATTAGTCGTAAGAGAGGATTAATCAATGGAGAAGTTGTCAAACAGTAAGTGTAGGGTCCTTAATTAAATCTTGAAGTCTCTCAAATGAATCATTATCTTTTGGATGTTAGCACATTAATATACCTAGCTTTAACCTTACTATTTTTATTCAAACAAAATTGACTTATTCTTCTTTGGACAGACATTCGAAATAAGGGTAAACAATACAAAAAGACGTTTTGGGGGGGTTCAGAATCGCCCTATACCTGGTCGAAAAGTCATAAACTATTTCACCAACAAACAATACAAACGAAGAATATTTAATGCGACATCTAAAAACATATCTTGTGGAGGCACACGATCCTATCTTACAGATGTGCTTAAACTTAGTATCAACTTAAGATCATTATAGAAATTTGTAAATTTGAAATTCTAAATTGACCCGTGATTCAATTTAGCTATCTAATATTTAAACATGTACATCAACCATAGACCTATTCCTTTTGGGAGAATTTGAAATAAAAAAAATTGATGATGCTCACACTAAAAAATTACACGCACTTTTAAAAGAATGCTAAGCTAACAACTATGACAAATACTATACCAAGTCATGAAGGAAAAGTAAATTACTTTGTAGATTTTAATATTTTGAAAGTACGATGTTTATACTTAAATATGTGTTACATGAGTAGGATATCAACACAAGTTAAACCACGTAAACTGATTATCACTTATAAATTAAATAAATTAGTGGCTAATAAACATTTACCGTAGGTGGTTGAGCAAAAAGGAAGAAGCTTTTATTAATTAAATAAAAATCTCATTTCTATTTTTGCTTCTCTGAGGCAGAACGGAACTCATATTAAATTAAACTCAACAATAAATAAAACTATTTTCCAAAATAAATTAGTCAAAAGTACTTAAAAGATTAATATCCACAATCGTCTTTCTATTTTGCACCCCAGAGCATTAGAAAAAAAATACTATAAAGTTGCTGATATCAAAGGTAACGCGTGTAAGAACAAGGCATCGATGTCCTTGTCACCAACAGGTGTTATTTGTTATCGCGATAATTGAAATTTCTCCATCCTAAATTGAAGAGTTCGAATCAAAATATAAAAATATTATGAAAAAATTAGCTAAATACACATCTTATTGTATCATAATCTCTAAATTTCCTACAATTTAAAAAAAAAAAAAAATTCTCTCTCTGATACATCACTCTCCTCTCCCTGATACATCCGTATCTCCCTCTCAGATACATCTATCCCCTCTTTGATACATCCCTTCTCTCTCAAATACATCCCTCCCCTCTATGATACATCCCTCTCATATGTATCCGGATGTCCTATCCTCTCTTCTGATATATCCCTCCTCTCTCGGATACATCCCTCCTCTCTTTGATACATCCCTTTCCTCTCTGATACATCCCTCTCCTACGTATCCAGATGCCCTATCTTCTCTCTGATACATACGTCCTCCCCTCTAGGAGACATCCATTCCCTATGTATCTGGATGTTTGCTGATGTATCCGGACAGTGACGGAGCCAGAATTTTCAATAAGGGGGTTCAAAATCTGAAGAACTAGACACACGAGGTAGCCGAAAAGGGTGGTTCAACATCTATTATACATACCTAAAAAATTATTTTAACCATGTATAAATAATATAATTTTCCACCGAAGGGGGTTCGGATAAACCCCTGAGAATAAGTCCGGAGGTCCAGTGATGTATTTAGAATCCATAAATTTTAAGAGATTTTTATAATTTGAAAAATAAGAGTGAAATAAAGTAATCAACTCTTAACATTGTGAATTATGAAAATTATACGAAGATTATTAATGGGGTAAATCTTAATTAGTCTCACTAGTTGGCTACTAGTCACACTATACTCTAAAAAGAAAATATAAAAAAAAAGAGACGTTGTTGTCAAGAAGGTCGTAATTAAAACCGTGCTTAGCACTAAACCACTACATCAATCAAATATCATGACAACCCCACCAAGCAAAGAAACTCCAATATATACTAATGTGGGTCCACCTCTAATTTGTATTTATGCCTTTTATGTGGCAACTGTCATTAATTTAAAAGATTATGCTAATACATGTACGGTCTAAAAGTCCATTGCCCCAATGCCCCAAAATTTCTTCTCTTTACTTTTGATGCTGAAATTTCCATTTTAAAAATATTGAGGAAATAAGATTTTTTTGTCCTTTTACTTAAAATAAAATAATAATAATAATTTTTTAAACTCTGTATAGATAAAGGTATCTTATATAAAAAAAAAATTATAAGAGACTAGAAAATTATTTCTCTAAAAAATTTCTGGTGTGAACATTTTATTTTTTTATATAGAATTTCCAAACTTCTCCATTATGAAACTTCCACTTAGAAATTAAAATTGCTTTGAACAATAATGTTTTAGAGATTCTTTAACTTTCCCATTATAAATCATGAATCAATTTATATATTATTTTATGTATGATAAAAGATGAAATAACTAATATATAAATAATTAAATCTTGTATAATTAGTTCATATATTATTAATATTTATATAGCTCTAACTAACAATCAAACGACTTCTTATTGTATTATGTGTGCTTGAATTATAGATTTATAGTATTAAATATATTTTATTTATTGAAATAAAAAGCAAACTGCTAATTAGCCCGTCTATCTTTGAGCTAAGGTCATGCATAAAGACGCAAAGTTTTCAACTTTTTTTTAATTATAAATGTTAATTTGAGTTCTCTTTGTTAGTTATATATAAAAAAACCTTTATTATTGTTAATTATAAAGAAGTGGCTCTTGATTCACATGCATTCGACACACTAGTCTATAAAGGAGAAAAAGCAAATTTAAACTTTTCATTTATTTATTTTGTTGTAACATCTCCTCCCACCTGGCTGCTCCTGGTCACCATGGGCTGAACTACGTGAGATCAATAGGATTTGAATTTCGTCCCGCAAAAAATTATATTGTATATAAATGGTTAAAATTATTTTTATGTATATAATAGATTTTGATCAATTCATTTGCTTCTTGGTGCACTTGGTTTTTCAAATTTTAAATCTTCATATTGAAAATTTAAGCTCCGTCACTGCTGACCTAGCTATATAAAAAAAATCGGTTTGCAAAAATACATAAAGTCACCTCTAACTTAAACTTTGTGGGGATCTTGTTAAAGTTGTGTCCTAAAAAATTTAATGATTAGCTTAAGGGTAACTTTATGCATTTTCCCTTTATAGATTACTTGTGTATGATTTTCCGTCTTGACTAAAACAATATTGGTGAAGTCTTCAGTAAATAAGTAATAGTAATATATAGCTTATGATGATCACAAATTAGTGATATTTTTCTAATAACATTTAATATATAGTACAATAATATGATGCTGATAATTTCCAGAATGATATATGTTATTCACAAATACAATTTCTGGGTTGAATGAGAATCATATGATCTTATTCACAAATATAAACCGAAATGCATTCACTTGACTTTGTACATCAGAATTTGACATTCTCTTTTAGGTAACACACAATCTCTTGCTGCAATGATTAGAAAACGAGAGCATTAATAACACACAAATGTTTACCCACAAGTTTCAAAAACTTATAGTGCAACAATCAGATGTTATAACATCGTCAAGACTACAAATTTCAAAAGAACTCTTTGTTTCTTTCTTAAATAAAAATTCGATTCAAGCAAAATAATGTCAAACAAATAAAACGGTAAGTAGTTAAAAAGGTACAGAGAAGAAACAAAACTTACTATTAAACAGATAAGAATGCATCCAGCAGCTCCAGGGAACAGAGCATACCAATAGTTGAGCTGATGCAACTTAGCTCCATCAATGAACAATAGCGGCAAACTTGCAGCTACAACACAATACACAAATTTAGCACAACAACTTCGAATATACGGAGTTACTCTATACATTACCATCAGATTATTATTTTTTTTTTAAAATGAGAGATAATTATCAAACTGATTTACCAGGAGGATGAACAGAGCGAGTATAAATCATGAAAGCCATGGCAGCAGAAAGGGCGGTGCTTCGAGCTAGCCAACCTGGGCCCAATATTGTGAATGCCAAAACACCAATGGCTGCACAACCGATTTGTGCCATAAACATATTGTACTTCTGCACATTCACATCACATAATTCCAAAGTTAATTACTTAGACGATCATTCTAGTCACTCAATTTTGTTGTGTAACAGAAAAGTCACCCAACTATTATCATTTCATCCACACCATATTTCTCTTTTCGGAAGACTTAATCTGGATTTATTTGTTTAGTTATGAGTTATGACTTATGAACTTGCTTATTGAAATTCTTATGTTTAAATTGATAGTTGAGCGACTAAAAAATCAAATTTGAGCGATTTTCTGAGAAAAAAGAGAGTTTATAGTTAAGTGACCATTTGTGATATTATCTCTATAATTTTCAATATAGATAATATAATTTTTAGAAGAAGGATGTTCAATTGACCACCCTGCTACGCCAACACTATTTATGAAATTACGCTTGGTGTTATTGTTGTTGTATTAGCATGATTACTCATAACAGACAAGCCTATCTAATAGCCTCCCCTAACTCTTTATATTTTTCCTTAATATTTTCAAAATTATATTGTACGCATTTTGTACAGTAATTATTTTAATGTGTAAAATGTTCCCTTCTACTAATGCTCTCATTCTCCCCGGAGTAATACAGTAAAGAATCACTCTTGGTTTTTTTTTGACACGGTTGTTAAGGTACACTAAGGGATTGTTTAGTTAGAAATAAGTTATAAAAAAATTAATAATGTAAGACTGTAGTGTAAAATTTAATAATGGTGTTGTAATTTACGGATTAATAATGCAGGTATTAATGTATCAATGATTATTCTTATCTCTTGTACAATGGATAGGATAAAATATGTGTTAGTTTAATTTTTCAAAAAAGGATTGTTAATACAATAGGTCATTTTGGCCATATTTATTGCTTTAACCCATGAATTACTATAATCATTGTATTTTATTTTACTTTTTATCTCACATAAAATAATACATAGCTCAACAATTCACTTAATATGGGATATAGGGAATACTTAACAAAACTGACAACCAAGTGTTGTGTAAGTAATGCGGAATTTTATGCAAATCTAAAAAAAATGTAGCAAAACATTTTATTCCCTCCATTCATTTTTACTTGTCCATTATATTAAAAATACACTCACTTTCTCTTGTTACTTTTAGCATATCAAGAGAAAAACATATGTTTTCATGTTTTTATCCTTAATATTAATTACTTATTCTCCAAATCATTTTCAAAATCTAAAACTAAGCATCAATATATTAATATAGATATTAAGTTAAAATACTCATGTTAATCACTATTTTTTAAGAGACCTGCAAAGTCTAAAGTGAACGAGTGAATATCACTTATGATGAATTTTTATGCAGGTATTATCACTCCTAATATTACTTGAAGCCAGACCAACACCAAGGGGTCGTTTGGTACAAATGCAAGTTATAGGGGAGTTAGATATGTATTTTATTCTATAATAAGAAATTAGTAAGGCAGGAATTATTAAGCATGGATTAATATTATTGTAGAGATTGTAATGCAATGATTATTAGTTGTTAGATGTTTGGTTTAGTACATTAAAGTAATCAATTTCGTAGATCATGAGGATGATTCTGTTTTTTAGTTGATTTGATATTGCTAATACTCATGTTCTTATTTCATATTTTATCCCATATAAAATAAAATAACGCATATATGTTAATTTATTAGGAAATCAAAGTAACACCAAACAATGTATAAAATAATTAATGTATAGTTTAATGTTAAATATTATACCTAAAATGACTAATTCTGCCAACCAAACCGATACTAGGTAATCATGTCCATGATCTAACTTTTATCGACAAAATGATGCAATTGAGTGTTGATAAACACAATTAAGGCTTTCAATTGGTTGAGAGACAAAGTTATACTCTATATCAAGAAGCCAATTAAGTTGCATGTTCACTTAATGACAATTTTTTTTTATTTTCTTTCTTCTTTTGGCATATTAGAACAAACAGAGCTAATTAAGCAATCAGCAACGTGTATTATAATTTTGTACATACAAGTAGTAATTTATAAACCAGAAAATGCACAAGCCACGAGAAAGGCACTAAAGGATCCTAGACAGACTGAGCCAAAGCTTTTTTAAAATGGAAGATCCAATCAAGACTTGTAAGAGAAATATAAAAAATTTAAAAGGTACATACTACTTGATACTGGTAACCAAATTAAGGACTCTTGTACTGATTACTTATCTTTTAACACTTTCTTGTTTTGGGAAGATGACAACAAGATGAGTTAGTATCCACAACTAGTGGTTTCTGTTTTCACTTCATGAATCCAAAGATTGTACATGTTCAAGTGGTACTTTCCCACAAAACTTCTCGTTTCTATATTCTCATAGGCAAAGCATCCCGTGTTAGCAGGTTTAGGGAAGGGTAATATCCTGAAGTGTGATATAAACAGTCTAAAGCATTAGTGACTCCAAGACTCACTAATGAAAAATTAATGTTTTCTAATTGATTTCCCATTGAAAAATATTTACTGGCTATTTCCACAAATATTTGATTGAATCACTGAGAAAAGAAAATAAATTGAAGTAGTGTTTTCATAAGAAAAAGCTATAAACTTCTCAGTGTTTCAGTGAGAATTTGTTTCTCACTATGAATTTTTTCAATGAGCTGGTTCAATGTAAAATAAGTGAGAAAATCATGTTTATAACACAAATTTTCCATTTATTCGTAGTGGAAAGAAAACTCTGATTCTAACTCCTCTTCACGTAGTTGACTTAGTTGAAAGCTGAAATTGTTTAGTGGTAATTATGAGAACAATATGGTTTCTCATGTTAGTTTTGGGTGTTGACTTTAATATGATATTAGGAAAAAAGAACTAGTTTCGAAACTCATCAGTTCAATTATTACTCCATTCATTTCAAATTTGATATAAATTGACTTAATTTAAAACTGAAATTGTTTAGTAGTAAGTATAATTACAAGTTACAACGTTAGTTTTGGATGGTGAATTTAGTACTACTATCTAAAAAATACATGTGATTAGAATTGATTATTCGTAAATTACAGTCGGATGTAGTTGACACGATGGAAGTGATCATTTTCTGATGCTTAAAGAAAAACTGATTTCAAGGAAAATAGTGAGAATGACTTTCCATTACTTATTAGCGGAAGTGACCTTACAATTTGATACTTGTTGATTTAGACCAAAAATATTACAGAATATTTATCAATTATCCCCACCAAAACTTGGTCACATGAAAAAATGACTTCATATTTTCTGTCTCCACAGAGATTTAAACTTCTATGCTAATCGAAGGTACCTCTGGTCAATTCTCAGAATTAACCTAAAAAAAATAAAAATTAAAGCTACGGTTGGCAATTGGATATAAACTACTAATATATGAGTTATGACCATATTTATCACATGTGAAGGAGCATATATATATATATATATATATATATATATATATTATAGTAGTATAAAATAAGATGCAGCAGCTGTAAACCGTTCAGCTAAACCAACCAGTACCCTTCTCCGTTCACCCTACCCACAAAAATAAAAAACGATAGCACTAGGCAAGATAAACTTTTAGCAAAGGAATATGCTCTCTATGTCCTAATTTTTTCCGTAGTTTTCGAGATTCAAAATATAAGTAATTTTGATTGAAGTGAAATGGAGTATTTTTTAGACGAAAAATAAATATCACATAAATTAAAAAATAATGAAAGCGTACCCTAGCACCGGGAGAAGCAGGAGTGGCAAATAGGACAGCACAAACAGCTCCTAGTGGAGCTATAGTCATAGATATCCCTTTTGCTGCCAATATTTGGTCTATTTTTCCTAGCATCGCCATTGCCGCAAATGCCCCTATATATTATAGTAAATAAATAAATGCATTAATTTTGACCACATATCAAAATAGGGATTACTGAGAGAACCCTACCTGCAGAAGGCCAAATAATGTCACTTAGTGGAGGAGCTTTCGAGGATTTTTCTGGCATCCAACCATCCCATACTCCTGCCGATGCTCTAATGGCCAAACGACATGATTTTTTTCTTTTAGTTATTGTCCTGTTTGCTAATATTCTTTCGTTCAAACCCGATCTCCCAAAACCTAATACTTTTGAAAAATTCAGTACAGAAAATGTGTGTGAGGACGGTGGAAGCAAAATGCAATGATTAGGGAGATGACTAGAACGGAGATGAAGCTGCGCATTCATTTTTTCCGATAGATTTGTTGTTCTACGCAAAATAGAGCAGTGACATATGAACAACCATCAACAAATCAGAATGAACAATTTTTGAATTGCACTTTTTGATTTGGGTGAATTAGGGCGGTTCAAGTTAGAACAAAGATACCCCTTTGAGTGGAAGTTGGAAATTGGGATGAGCGCCTGGGACGAGACTCTTCAATATATTGAAGGGGCACATCAAACCCCCTTGTAAGTAGTGGTGGGGGTATCCAGCTCGGCTAATTTTGTCCAATTGTCTTTTTTTATTATTAGACCCCTCAGAGAGTGTGGTTTTAAGGGCCAATTGAATTAGTAGTACCCTATTACAATATTTTCCTAACGACATCTTAGGTTTTACAAATAAAAAAATATTTGAGTTTCATGTATTTGAGTCGAACGTCTATCGAAAACAGTCTTTCTATCTTTACGAAATAATGCTCTATAGACTCCACTTAGTGAAATTTACTGAATTTGTTATTGTTGTTGATGTAAAAAGTAACACGCTCTTTGTTAGATGTTAATTGTCCTAATTTATAAATAGTTTTTTTAATGTAATTGTCAATTTTCAAATCAAAATAGATATCATTATATTTTATCTTTATAATTTTAATTCTTTTTAAAAGTATGAGTAAATTAAGTTTGAATTTTTTTAATAAGTTTTATATTTTACTTATGATTTCTCATAAAGCGTGTAAAGGAAAAGGGAAGAATTAATATGAAATGAAGAGTATATTTTTACATTTAAATTAACAAGAACAAGAACAACAAAATAAAATTAGGTATGAAAAAAAAAAGTATAGAGTGAACACATTAAAAATAATGATCATTTAAAATTGTCAGTGACCATAAAAAATGATTTATAATTTGTTGTTATTTGTTTAAAATTATTTGAGGAGTAAAATGACGTTGGAGTTTGGGAAAAAGATAAGTAGAGGTAACATATCATTAATTTTCAATTCATGCATTATGCAAAGGGTTATGGGCGGCCATGCTCTTATCACAAAAGCCGCCGTCTTTTCCGGGCCAGCCTCAAAGAATGTTTCCTTAATTATTCAACTTGTCACTGAATGTTTTACATTTGATTTAATTTATTATGGGTAGATATATTAATTAAGGGTAATACTAAATGGCCAGAAAAAATTGGCCAGAAAGGTAAAAAGACTATAATATCCTTATTTCAATTTTTGCATTTATTCCATCATACTTTTCCCTCCAAAACAAAAGTAACTTTTTTCTATTTCTCAAACTCTTTGAACTACTAAAATACAAACTTTTTGGCTACCAAGGGAAATAAAAGTGTTTTGTGTATATTTATGTGTGTATAGTTCATTCGATTTATTTATAAAAAAAAATTATGCAGTTAATTAAAAAAATTGTAGTTTCGTTTTTATACATTAATATTTTAATTTCGTTTTTATACATTAATATTTTAATTTCGTCTTTATACATTAATATTGTTTTCAATACTATATCATACAAATTATGTTCTA
>JAJOOO010029080.1:0-18201 GCA_029582685.1 Solanum piurae
TTTGGCCCAAGAAGGGCCCAAATTCAATTTCTCCCTTACTCTTTAATTATTTAATTGTGATTATTTATTTTTCGTTGTTTAACACTAACTTTATGATTGTTAATTAACTTAATTAGATTCCCCAAAAGACGAGTTATTTTCTTTGTGTTGGTTTGCTTTGAATACTTTTGTTTGTGTTGAGGTAATTTATTTTTTAACTAAATATTGGTCAAATTTTACATCCTCAATTAAGTTGAATCGTTTGTTCTTGAAAAATGTGCTCTTTAATGCTTCTTCACACATTTTTGCATCATTCTAAAATTATTTTTAGTTAAGTATTTTTCTTCAATAAACCTTAACAAAATGACTTTCTTTTATTAAATTCTTTTCTCAAAAAGTTTAGTCTATTAATTCAAAATGATATTCATGCTTTAATTTATTAAATTGGTTTAAATTATTTTTTCAAAAATAAAAATGAATTAAATAAATTCTAATTAATCTAGTTATTAATATTCTAATCACTTATTTTCGAGTCAAATGTTTCATTTTGTATCCCTTTCTCTAAAAAATAAAAATTGAAAATAAAATGCGTCACTTACTTAATTATTTTCTCAAAGTTAATCAAATATGGTAATTTATTATTCTCATGCTAAATCATTTTTATTTTTTTTATTTTTTTTTTTTTTTTTATTTTTTGTAATAGACAAAATATATTTTAGTCAAGTCGCAGGTCAACCGCATGTTAGCGGACACTTCGAATGCTTAAACCCTTCTCGAAGTGTAAATTGAACCCCGAACCCTCTTTGGTATTTTCAAATGATTTTTTCTGTTTAAATCTTTGAAAATTATTAGTTTTCTTAATTTCTTTAAAAAATTAAGTGAAGACTCTTTTCTAAGTATTTTTCTTAAAACGTTTTATACTTAGAACATTTCAAAAGTGATTTTTCTAAAGGTTAGGAAAATTACGGCACAACAGTTATAACTAATTGACATTTCATGGGGGGCAACTGTTTTCATCAATGGATGATAGAATTTCAGTTTATTGTGGTTCTGATTGGATCATAGTAACATCAGAGCTTCAACAGACTCATGGTGGTTTGATTAGTGATTTTGCAATTGGTGGTGATGTCTTTTTGCTCTTGGTAAATAAGAAAATGTTATTGATGTATGGAAGACCCCTCGTCCGCTAATTATATGAATCTATATCTTAGTTCAATTTGTTTCTTTTATTTATATCGATGATTTCAAGAGGTCATTATAGTTAGTTCATAGTTTTCGAGATTACAAGCCCTACATTATAAGAAGGCTTATCTATTGATGTCATTTGGTAACCTGATAGAGTAAAATGTTCTTTACACTGAGCATGTATATAATTCAAAACAATTTGTCAATAACTACCCTTACCCTACCTCTTCTATAGGCATTTTTTATTTGTGAATGCCTGAGATCGATTGATCACTGTACTAGACAGTTTCGCTATCATTAAATTGTGTGGAAACATGAGACAACGTCAGCAGAAAGGAGGAGAAGACGGTAATCTGAAAGGACAATAATAAACAGCTCATTCATAATCTTATAGACTCGACCACACGACAAATAGACACAGGCTTATGGCTAAACGCTACTGAAAACACATCCCAATCTATTCAAATCAGTAAGTCGAACAAACAAAGGCTTAATCATGAAAATTAATAGTCGCAGTTTCAAATTTTAATGACAACCTTTTACATTCCTTACATTGAATCATGGAGCAACTAAATAGACACCAAAACTCTTTGTATGCCAAATGTAGTTCTCTTTGGTGAATTGTTATATATATATACAATACTTTTTCAGCACAATTTTAAGTTCATCTCAGTATTTTTTGGATACTTCTAAATGATGGGATTTCCAAGAGACAGGGTGAAATTCAATGTTGGTGGCAAAATCTTTGAAACTACGGCCACAACCTTAGCAGTAGCTGGCAAAAAATCATTCTTTGGAGCCATGTTTGATGAGAACTGGAATCTGCAGTCTGATGCAGCGATCACTGAACACTTCATCGATAGAAATCCCAATTATTTTGGTGTCCTTTTGGACTTACTCACAACTGGCGAGCTATATATTCCTCCAAAGATCGATAAAAAGTTCCTATACAGAGAGGCTGAATATTATGGCATTTTGGATCATGTCAAGTCAGCTGAATGTGATACATTTGATGGCAATAGACTCTGTCTGGAAAAGTCCATAACAGGCTTGTTAGTAGGGGATGGTAAGTTCACACCAGCCATTCGGGCTGGTCCGAATGGCTGGTGCTGTGTGAGTCAGGGTAGTGTGGTTCACGTGTACGACTGGATGCTAGAAGAACACCCTACAATCAATCTTGATTATCGTAAGGTGAATGATGTTTGTTGGTTGATTCTGAAAATATTGTGGTTAGCTCTGATGAAAAGATAGCTAATGGAGGCATGGGGTTATTCAGGGCATCCACAGGGGAATTGAGGTATAAATTTCAGGCTACAGATGAAATGAATGATTACACAACAGGTATACTAAGTTGTAGCTCGGATTACAAGTTATTCTCGAGTTGTAGAAGTAGTAGCAATGGGCATGAAATCGGTGTTTGGGACCAAGTCACGGGTAAGCATATAGACTTCCTGTCATACTATACATATGGTAATGCTAGACGATTGCAATGGTTGCACTGTACCAACTTTTTGATGGCCACTAGTTTTCATCCAAGGGATGGAAATTGTTGCATCAGTTTGTTAGATTTTAGGAAAAACACAATGGTTATGTCGTGGTCTGATGTTAGGGATCGAGTGAAAAAGCCTTATATTACTGATCAAACTAAGTTTAGAGA
Organism: Solanum piurae; assembly: GCA_029582685.1. Classification (NCBI taxonomy): domain Eukaryota; kingdom Viridiplantae; phylum Streptophyta; class Magnoliopsida; order Solanales; family Solanaceae; genus Solanum; species Solanum piurae. Next base: position 2,822 of record JAJOOO010029080.1, read on the forward strand.
CGTGATAGCAATAGAGGAGAGTTATTCCATTTGTGTAGTCGATAAAAATGAGCGTTTGGGTTTCATTGATTTGAGAAGTACTACTGATGCAAGTGTGGAATGGAAAGAAACTACAAGGGAGAACACGAATTCATCTTTTTTCGGGGGTTACAACAACTGTTATCCCAAACTTGCATTTCATGAGGGACAATTGTTTTCATCAGTGAAGGATAGAATTTCGGTTTACTGTGGTTCTGATTGGGTTCTAACATCAGAGGTTCGACAGAGTCATGGTGGTCCAATTTGTGATTTTTCAATTGGTGGTGATCGTCTTTTTGTTCTTCATGTTGACGAAGATATTTTTGATGTATGGGAGACCCCTCGTCCACCAATTAAATGAATCGACATCCTAGTTTGATTTTGAATTTTAATTTGTTTTTATCGATATTTTCAATAGTTCGTTAGAGTTGGTTGGTGGATCAAGAAACTATAGCTTATGATTTCAGGTTAGAACTAAGTAGCAAACATCATGTACTATGTTCTTGAATGATGCATAATCATAAAATCACCAAGTGAAATTTTATATAAATTAATTAAGCAGGTAACCTGTTTTATATTCAAAATTAAACAGGTTTGTCTGTAGATGTCGTTTGGGTGACCTCATAGTGTAAATTATTTCTATTCTTCATGTTTGAGATCGATTGACTAGTACTCTACTACCTGTCATTGTCCAAAAGGACAAAGAATGTTTTATAGGCCAGATCGATACCATCAAAAGAGATATGCTTATGACTTAACATTGTCAAGAACAAAATAATAGTTGCATGTATATGGGATGAAGTATAAGTAAAACGTAAAATATAATAGTTGCATGTTATATCGGAAATTAGTAAATCTTCTAATATCTCATGAAATTGAAATGACTAATCTAAATGACATAGTATATTTTTATCATCTTGTAAATGTACGCAATAGATGCACTAAAGTTGACCCATCCATTAGGAGTCCGGAAGTTTATATAGTTTCTTCATTCTTAATTAAATATTTTAGATTTAAAGCTAGTTATGAATTAAATTCTTATAGGGAGCAATACTTTCTTAAATGGTGTTAATTCAAATTAGTCAGAGCCTCAATATGAATCTCAAACAATCATTGGGAAGTGGAGCCAAATTTTTTACAGAAGGAGTTAAAATATGAAGTAAACATATCAATTCAAATGAGTTTAACATTTACTATATATATATATAAAAAAAAAAAAAATAATGTATCAACAATATAAACCAAATTACACTAACTCCGTCCCTGGTTGGGAAACCACAAAAATGAATATTACAAAGTTAGTTGCTCGATCAAAAATATTTATTATAATCAATATATTTAATATTTGTGCATATATTATATATCTTCCAAACTATTTTTTCATGTACACAAGTATTTAACTACTTATATATTATTCATTCACTTCAATTATTTTTCTCTACACATTCGACTATTTATGTTAATTTCTCGACTTAAAATATAAAATTAAAAAAATTAGACCATTTTCCCGGTAAAAATTGTGCATTTTCGTCTACAACAGTTAAAGTTGTTAATAGTAGTTGATCCCTCAACTTGTACTGTAAGCTTCTCCTTTTCTTGTGTATGAAGAAAAAAAAATATACTAAAAAAATCGATCAATACGAACCAAATTTCCTCTTTACATCGACGGAGAAACTTATATAAATATCGAAATTGATGCAATAAAGCATAAAGTTCTGTTAATTGTAAAGGAACTACGAAGCTCTGTTTTCTTCAGTAACCATTAACAATGGCGTTGTTTCGGAAATTGTTCTATCGGAAGCCACCGGACGGACTGCTTGAGATCGGCGGCGACAGAGTTTACGGTTCGTTTCCCCCCCTTTTTTTTTTTTTTCTGTTTGGTTGTTGCGATCGAGCTAGATAATTACTACTAAATTTGAGTAATTTGGAGTTGTAGATTGTTAATTTTGCTTTATTTGTTCGGATTTTATCTTGAATGTGTAATTTTACTGTGGAAATGGGAACGGTAGAAGTGATCATCTGTTCACTGTTTGCTTGTTGAGATCAAGCTGGATGAATACTTCTCCGATTGCTGAGTTTGATTTATTTGTTCGTATTTCGATAAATAATTGCTAATTTTTGCTTTATTTGTTCAGAATTTAACTTGAATGTCAATTTTTTACTGTGGAAAATGGGAACTGTAGATGTGATCATCTGTTAGGTCATTTTCTTTCTCCTTCAGTTGACTTATTGCTTAATTAACTCTTTAGAAAACCCTATTAACTCTTTACTCTGTTGAGATTGAGCTGGATGAGTACTTCTGCAATCACTAAATTTGATTTGTTTGATCGTCTTTCGATTTGTTGTTTGAAGACAAACAAGTGCTAATTTTGCTTTATTTGTTCGGATTTTAACTTTAATGTCTAACTCCACTGGAAACGGAATTTGATCATCTGTCGGGTCCTTCTTTTGTGCGCTTTGTCACTTTGTTTGGATGATTGTTATGTATTGTTTCATAATGTTCGTATTGAATTGTATTGTGTTGTATTGCTATCGTGCTACATTGTTTTAATAAATACAATGTTTGGATAAATTGTATCATTCTCCGTCGTAAACTAATGACATACATCCATAATTTGAATGATAAATCTACAAGAAATTGTTGGGTCTGGGGTAGAGTAAAGACAAAATGAGAAGAAAATATCAAGGTAACGACGCGATCACACCAAATCGGTCGTTACACAAAATGAGTTTTTTCGTCGTTACCTAACGATGGATTTAAATGATACGATACAATAGAATTTAAGTAATAATCAAAACAAACATTGTATTTAAACTAATAATACAATACAATGAGTAACAACCATCCAAACAAGGTGTCAAGGGAACTTATTCGGTTCAAGTTCACCATTTTTCCTGTTATAAAGTGGTAAATGGGAGAACTTGTAGTGTATGAAAGAAAATTGGCTAGTTGTCCAAAGCTCCCCATTTCAAAAAATTGACCTTTTACCTTGATTACAAAGCATACTAGTTATTGATTGCTACTATTGCTATATTTGTTCATATTTTAACTTGATGTCTAATTCACTGTGGAAACTCGGAACCTGTAAAAGTGATTATCTGTTAGGTCCTTTTTCTGTGTGCTCAAAATTCAAATGGTAAGATATGAGGGAACTCATTCGGATATGAAATAAAGTAGATGACTATAAAATATTTGCCTGCTGCATATAATAGGTTAGCTAATAGGTGCATCTGTTGTTATTTGCAGTATTTGATAGGTGTTTCTCTACTGATGTTTGGGAAGAGAAAAATTACAAAGGCTATGTAGCAAGCGTAATTAGCCAACTTCGGGATCATTACCCTGACGTGTCAATTTTGGCTTTCAATTTTCGGGAGGGTGAGTCAGAAAGCCTGATTGCAAACGATCTTTCCGAGCATGATGTGACCATAATGGATTACCCTCGACACTATGAAGGATGCCCTTTGCTCTCTATGGAGATGATAAACCATTTTCTTAGATCCAGTGAAAGTTGGCTCTCCCTCGGGCAGCAAAATGTGCTTCTACTACACTGTGAATGGGGTGGTTGGCCAGTTTTGACATTTATGTTGGCTGCATTATTGATATATAGACGACACTTCAACGGAGAACAGAAGACCTTAGACATGATTTATAAGCAGGCTCCTCACGAGCTTTTGCACCTAATGCAACCTCTAAATCCAATTCCTTCTCAACTAAGATATTTACAGTATGTAGCAAGAAGGAACTTGAACACACAATGGCCTCCCTTGGATAGAGCACTCACTCTGGATTGCATTATTATAAGGATAATACCTAATTTTGATGGCAAGGGTGGATGTCGGCCCATATTTCGAATTTATGGACAGGATCCATTAATAGTTTCTGATCGGTCTCCGAAAAGTTTGTTCTCCACACAAAAGAAAAGTAATGTTGTCCGTTACTACAAGCAGGTTAGATATTTTTTCCCCTTCAGAAAACTCAATTATCCTTTGCAATTTCAGGAATGTTGTTATCCTTGAGAAAAAAAAGGGAATCTTTGTTAAGTTTTCTGGATAAGGACATGCTTTGTTCAGGATTGACACATAAACGAGGGTCAAATTGTCCATAAACTTCAAACTTACTAAAAAAAATAGTTGTTCCCCCTAAACTTCACGTTGAAAAATCATGATTGATCTGATGATGAACTTGTCAAACTCTTTAGATAAAATGCATATAAAGTGAGGATGTGGAATGTGTTGTCCTTGATAGGATGACGAGGGGTGTTATATAAGATTTTAAGTGGATCGATGATCGACTATCTAATGATTTGATTTACTGAAGTTTCTGACATCTTTCTTTGACTAGTAATTTATACATTCTTTGCCCTTGAGCAATGTGCGGTTGTAGCTTACATGGTAATATGTCAAGATTGTTGATTTAATGAAACAAAGATACTCGATTTAGAGTTAATTAGACCATTTGAGTATCTGATTTGCTGATCTGACGCCTCAGTTTTACAACAATTCCTTCTATATCGGGGCTTCAAGTAAAAATTGGTTGTATTTGGTCCTGTTATATGCGACATTCTTGAGCAATCACAGAATCCATATGAACTTTCTATCCTACTCTTTCCATCTTTTATGGTGTATGACCTCTAATTTGAAGTCCCACTAACTATTGACAAGGAATTCATCATGTTGTTGCAGGAAGAATGTGAATTAGTCAAGATTGATATCAATTGCCATATACAAGGTGATGTTGTCTTGGAATGTATTAGCTTGCACGATGACCGGGAAATAATGATGTTTCGAACCATGTTTAACACATCTTTTATTCAGTCAAACATTCTGATACTTAACAGTGATGAAGTTGATACATTGTGGGATGCTAAGGATCAATTTCCAAAAGACTTCAGAATTGAGGTATCACTACTCTCCTTACATTCACTTTTCTGTTATCTTTATGTTCGCTCTATCAAAAAGCATAACAGTTTACTATTATGCACGGGACGAAGGTTCTTTTTTCAGATATGGATGTTGCTGCTTCTGTAGTCCCTGTTGATTTGTCTTGTTTTGAGAAGAAGGATGGCCTTCCAGTGGAGGCATTAGCTAAAGTTCAGGAAATCATTAGCAGTGCCGATTGGCTAAATCAAAAGGGTGATGCTGCTGGAAATATTCTCCAACAAATAATTGAATCAAATTTGATCCCAGAAAAGTTGGGATCTCCACCTGAGACAATAGTCACTACCAAGCTCATTGATCAAGCTACTGTGGAGAACCCTCAAGAGAGGCAAAAACCTGCAGCATTAGAGAATAATGCAAAGGGCTTGACACAGTCTACTTTGGAGCAGCACGTTGGGTCATCCTCTGAAGCATACCGTAGCAACAAACAAGAAGCTGTGTTTCAGCTTGTTGAAACCAAAGGTAAGATGAAAATGTCATACTTGCAACCATTAATCTCTCTTTCATAACCTTCTCCTATTGGCACTAGTGTAAAATCTAATGCTCAATTTTCAGATTGTTGGAAAAAAGGCATAATACATAAAGAAACACTCAAACTTGACCTCATTGGCAAGTACGTATTGCATCTTTGTGAGTGTACATCTAGACACCTCAACTAATAACTAAACACTTCACAACTCGTCCTTACTGTGTCTCGTGGACACCCGGTGTTGATGTGGCATATAAATTTTGGAGGTATCTAGATGATCATTTTGTAAGTTGGAGTGTTCAACTGACAAGGTGGAGACGAGTTGAGGTGTCTAGATGTGCATAGTCAAATTTGGAGTGTTTACTTTCCAGTTGAGGACAAGTTTGAGTGTAGTTATATATTATGTCAAAGAAAAACTGAGATGAAAATATTAAAGTTGCAGCCATCAATCTCTTTTCCAATGCTTACTTCTACTGGTTTTAGTGTAGAATCTAGTGCTTCTGTTACATCACCACCAGTGTCACCTCATGAAAGCAACACAGTGGAACATCCTTCACTTCATGGAAAAGAATGTGGTAAGCTGAAAGAAGTTTCTTCTCTATCTGAAATCAAGGACCGACCACTAATGAAAAATGTCCTCATGTCGCCTACTCCTCCACCTTTACTGACAAAGGATCAAGGTATAGTCACTGGAAAGCCTCTATCTCCTGCTCCAACGCCACCAGCACTACTCACACCACTCAAGGATAAATTGGATGTACCTTCTCCATCGCAGCCTACTCCTCCCAGAGACCAAAGTACTAGTTCTATATATTTGAAAGATGATGCAACTACAGTATCTCAACCTGACACATTATTGCTTCCTCTTGGGATGCCTTTAAGTCCATGTGAGAATGACATAATTTCCAAAATGGAACCTTCTCTGCCTACTTTCCCTTCTGGGAGTCCTTCTCCATCAGGCCCCATACCCCCCAATATCAAACATTTAGAAGAAAAGTTGGTCAGTAAGAATGGGACGTCACCCTCGCCACCACCTCTACCTCATTTAGTCCCTGTGTTGGAGGAGAATTCTGCTTATGTGTGTGGAACTCCTCAAACTTCAGCTCCTCCTACACCACCTTTGAAGCAAAATTTAACTTTCAGTGGTGGGTCATCACCACCACCGCCATCACTGCCTCCACCAACACCTAGTTCTTCCCCATGCCTGTTACTTGCAACCCCTGGGTCGAACAAGAATTGTTCCTCAATAAGTGGACCACCTCAACCTCCATCTCCACCCACCCCGCCTTTGAAGGAAAGACTAGTTTCCAAAGGTGGAATGCTACTGCTTCAGCCTCCTCCACCTCCACCTCCACCGCTTCCTGAGCAGCCTGTGAAGGAGGATTTTTCTCTAATCGAAAAACCCTGTCCACCTCCACCTCCACCTCCACCACTTCCTGAGCAGCCTGTGAAGGAGGATTTTTCTCTAACCGAAAAACCCTGTCCACCTTCTCCACCTCCTTTGCCTTCATCACAGGCTTCTAAGCCTACAGAGTTATATGCAGTACCACCATCACCACCTCCTTCTTTGTTGGTTTCATCTCTCAAGGATAATAACAATCTCCCAAAGACTGTTCCTTCTGTTCCTCCTCCTCCGGTTCCTTTCCCTAAGGTGAATAATATGCCTGCTTCTCCATCTCCAACCCCTCCTATTGCTCCTCCACCTAGCAAAAATTACCGACGGGTGTTGTCTAGCACTATGACTTCAAGAAGCAATTCAACAAAGAAGCTGAAGCCATTGCATTGGTTAAAGATAAGTAGAGCAGTCCAAGGAAGTTTTTGGGCTGAAATTGAAAAATGTAGCTATGCCTCCAAGTAGGTTTTGGACATATTGTTAATGCGCCCATGTGGTCAACTCCTTTTTCCAGAGTACAATGTCTCATTTACTTCTCTGCATTTCTGTTTTATAGGTCATCCGTGATTGATATGCCAGAACTTGTATATTTCTTCTCTGTTCAAAATTTAGACCAAGTCGGTTCAGGAAGGAATGGGAATTCAAAGACCAAATTTGGACAGAAGCTTCAGAAAGTGCAGCTGGTGACTCTTCTATCTAAATTTTTTTTATTTATATTCACAAAATGTTTTCCTGAAATTTATTAAAATCCCTTTGCACCATTCCATTGTTTGACATAAACATTAATAGCTTAATTTTTTTAATTTTTTTTTGATAAGCTACTTGAAGTTCTTAACTAATATAATTATGCACTTTCTGAAAAAAACTTCTTAAGCTCTTATACTTGATTATCTTCCTAATGCATCTTGCTCGTTCATCCCCATCTGTTACACCATTTCATGTTTTACATGAGGTCATTTCCAGTTTGGAGAGCTTTTAGCTTAACAAATTGTGATTATATATATAAAGGGATTGGAAGTATTATCTATAGAAGAGGTTTCATTAAGTATAACCGCTGACCAAGCACATTTGTTATATCAAAACCTAAGCTTGTAACACCAAGCAATACTGTACAACGTCATGGTTGCAGTATCATATCTTTCTATTGTGCCAGCATCTTGAAAGATTAAATGTTTACCAGTTACTGTATCATTTCCTATGTTCCCTGCCAAGCACAAGTATTAAAAGCCACAATAAATCCTAGTTGGATTTTCAAGGATGGCAAGTTCTTGCAATCATATGGTTTCTGTGATGATTGTTCTGTTGTTTACTTAAACCATTCTTAAATTTACTGAATATAACAAAATATTAAGCGTATAAAGAACTGCAGTTCCATTTTATAGGACACCAAAATTTTAAGGCACTTAGACAGTTAGTGTGATCAGTTTCTTGAAAAAAGGAACAGACTGACTTATACCCTGATTAATAGTATATAGTAATGTTTTACATGTCATATGTTAGTATCTAATCGCTGATTGTATCTCTAGTTGATATATATCCCTCTTATGTAAGTAGATAAGCACATTCTCATTCACAAAAGTTAATGCAGGATATCACTCATATTCTGACTAACAGTTTATTGATCCTCTAAATTACTAAGCTCTACAGATAAATTTAATTTCTTGGTTATTTGGATTAGATGTTTTCTTTTAATGACATGTCACTGGTTAGATAAATTATATTTCAGAATTTTGCTTCCTAATGTTTTGAAACAACTGATCTAAATGCAATCTTGTTAAACAATTTGTAACATTGCATAAATCCCTCTTACCTGATACTTGTATTATACTGTCCGACGCTATTGGAGTTCTCTCCTGATGAATAGCTGGAAAGAGAAGACGAACTGTGATACTAGCTCTAACACAACGTTGTACGAAGATAATTTATCTTAATCCTTTTTACTTTTCTGTAGGTTGATCATAGACGGGCTTATAATTGTGAAATTATGCTTTCTAAGGTGAAGATACCACTGCACGACATGCTGGTAAGCAAAATTCATCTGCATATATTGGATATATTTTTTTGGCACAGCTTGATTGGTGTAGAAAAATTTCCCCGAGTAAAGCTTCATGAACCATATGTTTGTAATTATCTGTGCATATTTGAATGATTAATATTTCCTTCTCCATGGCTTCAATAAGATTGGTGATGTTTGCCCAATAATTCTCTTACCATTTTAAGGTCTCAATCAACTTGGAATCGCTTCTGTATTGTTTTATAGTTAAATACATTTAATTTAGAGAAAATGGTCAAAAATACACCTGAGGTGCCACATTTTTGTGAGTCTCCTATCTGAACTATCATGTGTTCATTTTTCCTACATGTAGTCTTGAAATGTCACCAACTACTTATCACAGCACACCTAAACTATCAGTTGTTCCGTTTTCCTACCTTAACGATGGTGATAGTACAGGTAAGAAAAGGGAACAACTGATAGTACATGTGTGTTTTGATATATAGTTGGTGATAGTTTATGTAGAAAAATTAAACACTTAATAGTTCAGGTAGGAAACTCGCAAAAACGTGATACTTTAGATGTGTATTTGATCTTTAACTCTTCAATTTATTTTCACTTTTGATGCTCCTTCTTAGTGATGATACTCTTCTTTTCATCATTGTTCCTAGTCTATTAATCTATGTAGCTTCTCATTGATTTCTGTTAATCCTTCTATATGTTGAACTAACCTTTACTATGTAACCTGTTGAAAATTGAATGCTGGCTCTGTTGTTGTCTTATTCGACTTTGATATTTGTGATAGACTTCAGTGCTTGCTTTGGAAGATTCAGCATTAGATATTGATCAGGTGGAGAACCTGATTAAGTTTTGCCCAACAAAAGAGGAAATCGAAGTGCTCAAGGTAAGAAATGATTCCACAAGAGAAATGTAATAAGATATATTACTCAATGCATATCGGAATGTTGTTGACGAACTCATTTATCCAACGTTTCTGTTGCAGGGTTATAAAGGAGAAAAAGAGAAGTTGGGTAGATGTGAACAGGTCTGCCATTGCCATTCTGAATAACCTTATCTTGATTCTTGATATCAGTTTCTCTTTCAGGGACTTTTTCCTGTAGTTAACATAATATTTCTATGGCTCTGTAACAGTTTATGTTAGAACTGATGCAAGTCCCACGAATAGAGTCCAAGCTACGGGTTTTCTCATTTACGATTCAGTTTCAATCCCAGGTGAGAGTACAGTGCATCTGCTGCCTGCATTTAGAAGTGTGGGGTTTCATCTTGCTGAAGGTGTTTTTTTTCTTTTCAATGTTTTCAGATTTCTGAGCTAAGGAACAATCTGAATATTGTGAATTCAGCAACTGATCAGGTAAATATTTTACTTCTGTTTCTTTGTCTCCCTTTTTGATCAATATTTTATTACACTCAAATGTTTTCTAACATCCTTGTCTATCCCGTGTCGTTTCAATGTCCTAAGCAGATCAGAGGTTCATCGAAATTGAAAGGGGTTCTGCAGACAATTTTGTATTTGGGAAATGCTCTCAACCAGGGAACTGCAAGAGGTTGGTTATTATTTGTTTCTTAGTAGAAGCATATTTTGCTCACCATATTTTCCTTATGTCTTATTGCCTTCTTCTTTTGTTTGATTTATAAGAGACAAAGGATGGGAAACCGGGCAATAGAATTGCAGTTTTATACTCCTTCTGTTCACTTTTACTTGTCAACTATAGTAAAAATAAATTCATTGATTTTTACTTGTCAACTTAGCATATCAATAGAAAGATTTAAAAAGTCATTGATTTCTCAACGCTTAATGCATTTCTAGTCTTAGAAATATTTGTTGTGCGTTTGATTCATGGAATGCTATTCTTATCCATTTGGTGTTACTTTGAGCAATTATTGTTGTCTTGATGCTACCGGTATAGGGTCTGCTGCTGGGTTCAAGTTGGATAGCCTCCTTAAACTAACGGACACACGTTCATGGAGCAATAAGATGACTCTCATGCATTATCTTTGCAAGGTAAGGATCTTCACTCAGAAAATAGCTTGACGAGATCAGAAAAATGGGGTTATATGCTTGACGAGATCAGAATAACGGGGTTATATGCTTAACGAGATCATAATAAGATCACTCTCATGCATTTGGTGTGTAGATGTGATGTTTAATGCCAGATTTTTTATCTTGTTGATATCGCTTTACCTCTAACACTTGATCTTAGCAAGCACAATCCTTCTTGACAATCAAGGTTTCTTTAAGGTGGCTATGCAGCACGAAAATTTAAGGTTTTATCTACCTATCAGAGGGAAAAATAAAAAGATGAAAAAACTAAAGGTTTTATCTTGACAAAATGCATGTGAAGTAACTTTTACTTGTGCTAGTGACAATCATATTTTGCAGAATAGTTCATGATTTTTTTTTCCGCCAGATCCTTACAGACAAATTGCCTGAACTACTTGATTTTTCTAAAGATCTTTCCAGCTTGGAACCCGCATTGAAGGTATCTTTACTTGAACCGGCTGATGACATAGTTAATCATTAGAGGATGGAAATACTGAGTCAATACCATTTTTGTTCAGATACAACTGAAATATTTGGCAGAGGAAATGCAAGCTATTAGCAAAGGAATGGAGAAAGTTGTAGACGAGCTGTCCATGTCAGAAAATGATGGACCTTTGTCTGAGAATTTCTGTAAGGTAATCTATCTGCTTAACAAATCCACAAATATACAGATTCTGTTACATTTCAGGCCATTTATGATCGTCTTTGTTATCTAATCACTTTCTTGTTCCAACACGCTGACAAACTCTAATATTTTCTTCTTGGAACCCCTACTACTTAGAGGAGACCAGTATTTGAGATTGTACAATAACGTTACTTTTATAACTGTGGTGTCCGGTTCAGCATTGTACAATAGCAATAAAAAAGTTTTCCTAATTAGCTACACATTTTGTCAGGATAACAAACAAAAAAATATTGTAGAACATCAGTGTTCTCATTAGTTTGTGTATCTTCTACTTGCCAGGCTCTGACGGAGTTTCTTAGCTGTGCTGAAGGTGAAGTCAGTTCCTTGGCTCAACTTTTTTCTGATGTGGTATGTCTGTCCTTTTGTTACACAGGTATTTTTGGCCTTATAGTACTTCGACGATATTGAAATATTCCTTGTCTGGTGCCTTTTCTGCCGCATGTGACAGGGAAAAAATGTGGATTCGCTGATTATTTATTTTGGAGAGGATCCTGCTCGTTGTCCATTTGAACAAGGTAATATTTAATCAAGGCAACCAAGAGTTTATTACTAAAATGGTCACTGAACTACTAGAAATAGGTGATCAAAGTCACTTTTCTTTCTTTTGTATCGAAAATTCACTTATCTTTGCTATTTTACTCAAATGGTCATTTTCCTCTTCTTCCTTGCTATACTTTTTGTTCTGTGCACTCGCTTCAGATGTTCGACAACATTCATACATCTATCTGATTCCTTTCTGTAGTTCTTTTTTTATTGTTGAAATCAATATTTACAATTATTACTATTTTCAGTCGTGTCAGTAAAAAAGCTGTTAGGAATTTCATATGGATATATCTAATATCTTGTTTCATACTGATATCCTCTAAGTTGTGGTTATTAAAACAATTCTTCTTTAGAATGAGATGATCTTCAGCTTACCCCTATTGTACTTTTTTCTCCTAGTTGTCTCGACGTTAATGAGCTTCCAAAGAATGTTCAATCAAGCCTTAGAGGAAAATCGCAAGCAGCTGGAGTTTGAGAGAAAGAAAGCAGAGAAGGAAGCTAAGGAGAAGCAGAGGACAAGAGCTTCAGATCATAAGAAGACTTTAAACTTTGATCATTCAGTATAGTGTGAAATAATGTACATATATTATATGCAGCCCCGGGCTTCAGTTCAACGGTAAAGGTAGTACAATGTGAGATGTGTGGTAGGCATACATCACGTGTTCGAGACATGCTGAGGACTGAGGAGCCAAATCTAGTATTTAAGTTGAGAAGGATGGAAGAACGGGCCAGTAATCCACCATGTTTCGGAGCTGGAGACAGCGGATTTCTCAGCTATCAGAAAGAAAAAATGTAGTCATTTATCAGCCTTGAACTTTGGTTCAACGGTAAAGGTAGTACAGCGTGAGATGTGTGGTAGGTGTATGTACAGCACGAGTGCGAATCTTGCTGGGGAGCCAAAGCCTAGTATTCAAGTTGAGAAGGATAGAGGGGTGGGATGGTAATCCACAAAGTCTCCCCGAGCTGGAGACAGCGGATTTTCTTTTTAAAAAGAACAAATGTAGTCATATATCAATATATCAATCAGCATGTACTCCAGCAGAATGACATCACTGACTTGTCTGCAGACATCACAAAGCTCTCAATGGACTGAAGCAAGCTCTCTGAGCTTTTTCACTCGTTCCAGAACTATATTGGAAGTTGTTGCATATCGTAGCAAAGCTTCCTAAGATTGAAGATTTGGGGAGTAAGAAATCAGTTCTTGATGATGAGCGGTGAACTGGTAAATGATGTACGTCTCTGTTAGATTTTCTTGTGTTGGTTGATCAGTGAGTGAACGGTTATCTCCTTACATGGTCTTGGACAATGCTCACTTCATCAGGTAATTTTTGAGGTTGAACTAAGGCCCGAGGTTCATTTTCTTAATAGTTTCAAAGTAAAGTATCCCCGTCGATCTTGGAAGCGAAGGCAGTTCTAATGGTGAAATGGAAAGTGGACATTCTTTTGTGTGTAGAAGTTGGCAATGCACACTGTACAGTTCTCTAACAGGTAAGCTTTCTGTTGATGCTCCTTTTTATTTGTTTTAACTGACCTTTGTTAACACCTGTTTTGTTAAAATAATTGTTTCCAATGTTTCTGCAGAATGTCTAGGAAGTTAGTAAGTGGGCAGGATAACTTCCGGACAATGGTGGAGGTAGGATTTTCACTAAGAGGGTCATCGGTCATCATTATATACAATACACTTTTATCAAATGATGTTCAGATGAGCCCCTTCTGCGGTTCTGCCCCTCTAGCTTGGCCTCTGCTTCCAAGGTGTGTGAAAAGTAAAAATTCACTAGAGATGACATATGCTTCTATTTAAATAATTTTCTGCTATATTAGTTTTGTTTTTGAACTATTTGTGTTTTGTGTTTCCACTCTCGATTCAATTAATTTATTAATTATTTTTGGCCACCATGCCTTTGTATATATATTAAATACTAGTCTCTGGATAGGTGCGTTGCACGTGTATCCAAGGAAGGACTGATTCATGTCATGGTTTCCGACACTTCCAATATTGAGCATAAATCTATGTGTAAAAAATCACTAAATTGCAACAAATAGTCAACATGAACCATGAGTCATTTAGTACAAAATTGAACACATAAAATATGATTTTTAGACATTAATAATAGAAATAACAGTGAGAAAAACATATTAAATAAAACAGTGGCAGAATTAAGATTTTCACTAAAAGGGGTTCAAAATATGAACTAAACACACGAAGGTTCAACATATATTATATATACATAAAAAAAAACTATTTAAATCATATGTATAAATAGTGTAATTTTCCGTCAAAGAGGGTTTAAATGAACCCTCTCAGACTTACATGTCTCCCCCGATAAAACAGATGGATCAAGAATGATCCTTTCAACTTCATCTCATATCAATTTCCGTTAAGATTGTGCTTTGTAATAACAATAAATATAAGTGAATAGATTCATTTTCTAATCAGGTTGACTTGCATTTTTCCTTAAACTTTTGTAACCCATAAAATTATTGTGCCAAGTAACTCTTACAAATCTCTATGACTTCATTGCATTATACGTTAGCTTCTAAATAACTTTAGAAATTGACTGTTCAAATACATTTTATACTGCAACATATGAATCTGATCTATAATTATACATGAAAGGTAACTTTTCAAATTACTTATCTATTTTTTCAAATTAATTAAGGAAATCAATGCATTGATTTTGAAAGATACATTATACATGCCTTTGAATCTAGTCCATATTATTGAACCACACAAAGTAACCTTTCAGATTCTTAACCTTTTGAGAGTAACTAAGAAAATTAATGCATTGTTTTTTAAAAGAATGAATTGTATTAATTTAACACCTTCTCACTTTTAGTATTTAGTATATTATAATATGATTAGCTAGTTAATATTTAATTAATTAAATATTTTATAATATTATGATTGAATGTAGGGGCAAAATGATAATCCAACTTTGCACTTAGGAGTTTTCCACTTTTAGTAATACCAATATACCAATATATATATTCATTGTTTTATCAATCATAACTTTTCAAATTCTTCCGTTATGAGAATTATAATTATGATTAAAAGCAATATCGATGTACTCATTTATCAAGAAAGTACTAATTTTATTATTAAAGGGCTTAAGGACTTAAACTCTACCATTATGTAATTAAAATATTTGTATTTCATTAAATAATTAATCAAATTTTAATTTAGTAAAAAGACAAAATGGTAATTCAACTTTTCATTTTAGAGCTTCCCACTTATAATAATAATATATATATATATATATATATATATATATATATATA
>JAJOOO010029081.1:0-19824 GCA_029582685.1 Solanum piurae
AATTAAAAAATAACATTTACACATGTGGCGGGCGAGTGTGTACAAACACAACCAACTTGGGTGGCTGAACGTGCCACATCAGCACAAAAGGTGCACAAAAATACAAAAATAATGAGTTCAGGGGGGTAATAGGACCCTAGTTAAGTTTAAGTGTGTCTCTGGGATTTCGGTCATAGTCTAGGGGGGTACTTATGCATTATCCCTAAAATGAATGATAAAGTATAAGTTCCTATGAATAGTGGATGTAAACTTTCTTATGATTACTATTGAAAGTTAGTCACTCTCAAAATCTCATTTTTATAGAGCTAGCAAAGAATGTATCTTGTGATATAACATTTTCTTCGATCAAAATGAACACAAAATAATAGAAAATTCATACATAAAATAATTCATACTCAACATAAATATAAAAAAGTAAAAATATGTGGATCAATTCATAGCCAATGAAGAAGGAAGGCGAAAATATATGTTCATGATATATTCACCCTAGTGTTTCATTTGATTGAAATCTCTTGCCACCAACACTTTACTTTCTCTATTCATTTTTACTTACATATCTATTAAAAAATAATTATTATCATGGTTATATTATTATATTATAAGTAAAAGTGAAAAATTCTTTTTGAAACAGTAGACTTAGCATCAAAACTTCTAATTCAATGGGATACGTTGATGCCCGATGTTTTAGAAAAATTAGGAAGAAACTCCTTGATTTGATGTTAAAAGAATAAGAAATGGAAATACAAAGAAGAAATATCTTACCCCAATCATTTCCATTTTTGTATTTGTTTATTATTATTGTCTCTCCCACATCTTTATCTCTTTATTTTATTAGAAGAAATAATGAACAATATGTGTATTTAAATTCTCTCTCGAATGAAAACACAAAAGAAATTATTCAAGAAACAAAATAAGAAAAATAAATAAAAATTCTCGCGCACTATATATAGAAGATTTCTGTGTGAAGCAAAGTTCATAGATAATTGTATATTTCTTTGTTCTCTTCTTTTCTTCATTAATAGAAAGTCAATACCTAAATTTCAATGCCAAGAACTTAGGTGAAACATATCAATGGATTGGGGATGAATCATTTATGAAAATCTTAAATGATCTCAAATTGTCACAAAAAAGAGATCCCAAAGAATTTATAAGGAGTGAATGGTTGTGATTTATGACTTAAGAAATATGAAGGTAGAAATTGTTGTGACTATTCGTAAGAAATTAATCTTTTTTTAATGAATAAAAATGAGATGAAAGCCCTCTATTTACAGTCAACAAAGGGTAGTACGAACAAGTGTTTTTTTTGTCTCATCTGAAAAGTAATGACCTTTCCGAGAAGTCACAACCCTTTGGAAAAGTCACAATTCTTTGGCTTTGGAAAAGTTACATCTCTTTGGAAAAGTCACAACTCTTTGGAAAAGTCACATCTCATTGAAAAATCACAACCCTTTGAAAAAAAGTCACAACTCACCAGAAAAGTCACAACTCCTCGAAAAAGTCACAACCTAAGTTAGGGATATTATAGTAATTTAACATTCACGTTAGGAGTTCATGCTTTTAAAGTAATATATATTTATCTATCTAGCGTTATCATGCTTGATTGTTTAATTAGTTACTAATCTTTATCTTCTTAAATTTTCTTGTATTTCATGTATAACTAGAGGGCTGGAGTTTCTACTTTGGAACTTATTATTGGCCTAAAATATTATGCCAACAATAATTAGGATCATTGCAATGCTTGGAGTCTCGTAAATTAGGAGTCCAATAATTTTTAGCCTTTCTTTCGTGGTCTTAATTATATTGTTTTGACATGTTAGCTAACCTTTACTTATTTCTACATAACTCTTATATTTTGATATATTAAATTGCTTGTATTTTAATTTTGAAGATTATTCATGTGACCTAATGTTAATTGTTAACAAGATTGAAATTATATTATAAGCCCTTGGGCAACATTTTTAGAACGAAAGTGATAAAACATATTTCTTCTTGAAAATATGTTAACTCATAACATTATTTTAGGCCTTTCAAGTTGAGGAGAAGGGATATTATAGCTTAAGAGTTTTCAAATGAAGTTTCAAAAGGGCTAAGATAATATTCACTTAGGCCTAATTCATCACTTAGGACTTTCAAATAAATTTGAAACTAGTTTAAAGGCTAGAGTAATTACCTTTAGAAATTACTTAAGGCTAAGATATTTTTCATTAGACGTACATATTTTTAAGAAAACAAGTAGGGAAGTAGGCCTTATATTTTTATTAGAAAAATAATGTAAAGTAGGTCCCAATAGTTAGGCCTGCTTCATATTCTTTAAATTACCCCGATATCCCTTTGTACATTTGGTAATTATTTAACTCAGAAAATGCTTTCTTATTAGGTTATTTGTTAACATTTTCTTAGGTGTAACTTTTCAAAGAAGTTTAACTTGGAGTGATATTTTCAAATGTTACGTATGAAGTGGTTGTCTTCATTTCATGATTTTTTGAACTATTATTCTAAAATAGTAACTATATAAATTCTAAGTAGATATAAACGAGAGTGGGAAGGTACGTAGAGACCTAAGCCAGTAAAAGATCTTATCATATATTCACTCAAAAAGGCAGGTATGGATGGCTTATTGTTAGGACCCAAAACGAGTCATGAGTGACACCATACATAAACTTCTAGGTGGGAGAACCAAGGAATCAAAACCCAACATATATTACTTATACAACTTACGAAATAAAACAATAATGGAAAAACTCAAATATTATTAAAGTAAGAAATAAAAATTCACTAGAGTCTATAGCATATCACTTTCCAAAACCTGAAAGTCATCACACCAAGTACATCTAATCCTCAAATACCAAGTGTAAGAGTATCAAATACACCATAATTGATAAACAAAATAGTTTGTGTCCAAAATCTAAGGTCATCATGCCATGACCGAGAGAATCAACACGAGCTAATAAGAATAACTCACCCGGGAATCTGATCAACTGGGGACTGACTAGAGCTCAGGGCAAGTCGAAGTTGCTGGTGCACTTGTTCCACTCCACAAAAGGGAAACGAAGAACAATACAAGTAGGCGTCAGTACAAGGAAACATGTACTAAGTATATATCATCAGCCTACTCAAAATAGAAACTAATATGCATAAGAAATAACATAAAACCAACTATACCACTAAGCAGGTTTTAAGAAACAAGCAACATAAACGAGTGTGACAGCAATGAAGAAAGTAAGTAATTAGTCAAAAATATCAAGAACACACATGACTCAGGCCTCCACACCACACTCTTTTAGGAATTGGGTTCTTTGAGATTGAGTATATTAAGTTATTTTAAATTTTTACTCTAATGTTACCATGCGGGAACGTGACACCCAATCCAATAATATCATGTCAGCTTGTGGCACTCCATCCAAATATAGTGTGCCGGCTCGTGCCACACAATACAATAATATATATAATTTATCATTTTTATAATTTTTTTCAGTTCTTTAATAATATTTCATTAAGCCTTATTTATTCAAGACATCACTTTAATAGAACAAGTTCAAGATTATGGATTTCACGATTTTGGGATTATGGGAAAATCACAAAAGCATATAAATCATGCACACTAGAACAATTAGGTACATAGAAATTTCACAATATTACTTGATGAGTGGTAGATTTACACTCATTTGAGGTTTATTTAGTAAAAAAATGTGTGTCCTCAAGGCCTAATTATGCCCTATTCTAATGATATTTTGATGATTTACAGTTATGAAGGCTAATGGACAAGGAAACAATGAATTTTGAAAGAATGGCCAAAACATGAAAACAAGTGTAAATTCCACATTGTTGATCACCTAACAAGAAGGGAAGATCGCTCAGTCGGTATGACCCAACCTAGATTGACAATGCATTATAACTGAATTAACTGAGGTAGGTAGGTGAACCCAAAAAGGAACGGAAACTCACCAAATGCAAAGGGTGAACAAGGTGACCATCGCCGAAGGTGACAACACTTGGAGAAAAATTGAAGGCTTGAAAGGTGAACAAAGGTGGTACTCGGTGATACGCCGGATATGAAAGCATACTCGAACGAGCTCACTGACTGATCTTCAAATACTTAAAGCCTAATGAATGATAAAGGAGAGCTGAGGAGCAATAGGTGATTCGCTGAATGTGATCAGCGAGCCCTACTAACATCACCCAATAAATTACGCATTGAGTTTTGGGCCAAATCTTGAAGAAATTATAAATAGTCTGAGAGAGAAAAAGTATGTTTTTATGGAAGTACATTTTTTGGGTGGTTTATATGTAACATCCCGGATTCGAGAAAGGGAAAGACAACAATTTTTAAGAAGTTGTAGGTGCCATCTGACAGAGGCCACCCACGGCCCGTAGATGGGACCACGAACCGTAGGTGTGGTCCGTGGATTGGTCACCCAACAGGGTCCAAAGGACCATGAACCACGGCCAGACCAATAGACCGTCGTGTGGTCCATGACCCGTGAAAGTGGTCCGTGGTTCAGAACCCCAAAATTACTTTCTGAGGCCAGACGACGGATCGACAGGACGGGCCATTGGTCAGACCGTGGTCCTTCAGTCGGGGTTCATGGGTTGTGGCTGGCAGTTATGTTTTAGGGGAAGTTGGGTGTTTTTCTAATTATTTTATCCCTATACTACGTCGTTTGACCCCTATATAAGTGATTTCAACCCCCAAATTAGTTCAATCACCTCATTCTCTTCAAATTCACCAAAAAGAAGAACAAGTCTCCTCTCTAAAATATTTCTCTCTCTAGAAAGCTTGATGATATAGGCAATCGGCTTCAAGGTGTGATAGTTTTCATTTATGGAGTTCCCAAATTCCCCTATTTTCAAAGTTTGAAATCCCCAATTGAGTTAGGGCTTTCTTCAATTGTCATGGTTTCTCGTGATTATTGATTTCAATGATTGAATTATGATCTCTTATGCATGAATTGATGAAATACTATGATTTTATGATAATTTCCCAATGAACCCATGAAATCCCCATGTTTTCCAAATTATGATCATATGATGTGGGTTTTGGTTATGAAAGAGGAGTTTTATGAAATCAAGCATGAATTGATATATTTACATAAATTTATGATTAAATCCATATCTAACCCATGTTTTCTAAATGTTGATAATTGAAAGTGGGTTGTGAGCCTTGAAAGGTAAATTATGAAATTATTCATGTTCTTATGAAATCTATGTAAATGTTTTAAGGATGCTTTGAGAGTAAAGTATCAATGATGATGTTTTTGTTGGTTGTTGAAAGGATTTATCATGAACACATAAAAGTATGATTGTGAATGGTTTTCTCACATAGTGAAGGTCCTAAGGTTGAAAGGTCTTCTCACCTAAATAAATCAAAGATAAAGAGTTATCCTAATGAAACCTAGCTTGGATTGTTAATTGAATGATACCTTTTCATGGATGACTTATGACTGAGCTTGGATTGGCAAGAGGACATGACCTTCCATGGATAATAAGAACAAGTAAGAAATGACTATTCCGTGGGATTTATGCTTAGCACCGAGATGATACTGAGATGGAAGGTCTCCCATTAGTAGAGATTGGGTATCTAGAAGAAATATCCTTATTCCTTACCTATGTGGCCCCATAGGAGGATTGTCTAGATATACATTAGCTAGTGGATCCATTTAAGCTAGAAGTTTACGGTCCTTACCTAGGAAAGTAGGACAACCCTTTTCGGTATGGGAAACCCTGGGGATCATGTTATAGCTCACACGGTCAGTATGTCGGTTAAGACTATTTCCCACAATAATAATGAACTAAGGTTACTTCAAGAAGTATCTTCAAAGGTTTTAGAGATGTTAGCTTGCATTGACCATGTTTTATGACTTATGTTTTCTAACCCTTTTCTTTGGATGAAACATGAACACATTTGGCCCTTTCCGCCCCACCCGAAACTTTCATGAAGCCTTGGCCTATTTTATTAGCCAACATAGGCCAAAAGCCTAAGTTGGGTCTGGTACAAATGAGGAAAGAAATTGAGCAAGAAGTTTGTTATATCCACCCTTGAATACTTGTGTTGAAAAGGATGGATAAGATGGAACCCTCTATCAAAAATAAAGAAAGAAAGAAATAAAAGCAAGAGAAAAGGACTGAATTTTGTTTAGCATAATTTGTGCATTGGTAGAAAGAAAAGGGGTATCCAATGACCTATACAAGAATTTTTGTGCTTGAATATGCAAAGGATGGGTTGTGAAGGTAAAAAGAATTAAAGAAAAGGAGAATTAAAGTCATGCTTCATGAAGGTAGAAGTCACATAGCCAAAATGATAACACCTTTACCCTCAACCGAATTATAATTATTGAAAGACCTTGGTGATCTTGTATAAGATGAATGATGTACTCATCAGAAAATATTGTCACGACCTGAGTCTAGATCCTGGATGCGACACGACATACTCGACCCATAAGGGGTCTTATACAAGCCTTATAGATCATTCATTGCATAGGTAATAAAAATAGTACATAATTAAAACTTTTTACTTAAAACCATTCAATCTAACATTCAAAAACAACATTTCAACGCAAGCGAAAGTCTATATCTCACATGGTCATCTTAAACACAATCTTGAACAAAAATAGGGACACGACCCCTTTATAATGGAAATCTTAACAATAGTATTAAAATATAAAAGAACTAGAAATATTAAAATTCTTGTCCTCGATCTATGAGGACATACCTAAAATGTCTTGGAGAACTCTATTCCAAGCTTGACTAAGAAGAATCGAATTGAGTGCCAATCCCTACACTTCATAAAGGTAAAGAAAATATGGGTTAGCACATAAAGTACTAAGTATGACAGTCATGCAAAAACATGCTTAAAAGGGACATTTGTTTGAAAGTCATTATATATGCCATTTTGGTAAACTTCATGAAACATTGATAAAATAGTCATAATATAAGTCACAACCAACATACAAGTCATATTTTCACATTAGAACATAACCCACATATGAACCTTTACCTTCACCTTAAGCCTTCACCTCAAGTAGCCCTCAAGCTATACCTTGTACAATGTATGGATAGCGTCCCATACGACCATTCACACCAAGGTACATCATTAAGGTCACCAAAAGTGAACTTACCATTCGACCTTTCCATCTTTACACAATAAAGCATATAAGAGACACAAACATCACATAAGTCACATCAACACATAAAAACCATCACCTAGGGCAACTCTAAGTCATACTTGTGCAATGTATGAGTATCATCCCATACCACTACTCACACTAAGTACTCCTTGAAGACACCATAGACAAGGCACATTCATATTCATTATGTCATGAAAAAGAAGTAATTCATGATACAATCCAAGTATAGCATGCATGTTCACATTACTCATATAAGTCAACATTATTCATTAACTTCATTACATTAAGAGCACATTCATTATATTTAACATTATAAAGAAACACACCACAACCTCTCTCAAAGCCTACTTGTGCAATGCATAGATGGCATTCCATACCACCACCCACACTAAGTAGTGCATTCTTAAGAATCCATAGTTCATTAACATTATTTGTGGGGGTAAGCCTTAACCAACATAGACCATGTGAGAAACTCATGGAATCCTGGTGTCACCCTCACCGGATAAGGGATTCCTACCTACCTAAGGTAGGACCATTGTTCTTTAGCTTAAGTGGATCTACTAGCTAGACCTATGTGGGCACATAGTTATGGGATAAGGAGATTGCTACTAGATACCCCGCCTCAATTCACAGATGAGAATCCATCTCAAGAGATTGTTACTAGATACCCTGCCTCAACTCCCGAATGAGCACCCATCTCAATTCATATCCTCTTGGTGCTTAGCATTATTCCCCACAGAGTACATTACATTCATTACATTAGTTCATTATGGGATAAGAGATATTTACTAGATACTCCGCCTCAACTCCCAGATGAGCATCCATCCCAAAACCAACATTCATTCATTCATTGGAAAGCTCATATATTCAAATATGAGAATAGCCTTTCACCTAAGAATCCCCTTATTGTGAGAAAGTCCTTTCACAACAAGTCATTATCATTCATTAGAGTACAATTGAGAATAACCTTTCAATAGACTCACCATCATTAATATTATCATAGAACTTCATTCATTATTCATTCATGAGTGTGCGTGTATGTGAGAATCACCTTTCACATATAGCCTCATCATTCATAGTTATTAATTGAGAAATAACATTCAATCATAACACACTTTCATTATAAACATGATCATTTACATTCATTGAAATCACACACACATGCTTCACTTCATAAGCATACATAGTAATTAAACACCTCCACCTTTCAAGTGGATCAATAGTTCAAGAACAATTCTATTACAACAAGTAATTGGGAACAACTTTCCCTTTCAAGGCCATGATCACAAATCATCAACTCACCAACAATTTACCATAATTAAGGCATATATAATAATACAATTCAATAATCCAAAGCAATTTAGACATACTTCATTCATAAGCTTTCATAATCATCAAACCCACTTTATAAAGGCACAATTTAGGAATTGAGAGAATTCATGGGTTCATAGATTATTTTCATCATAAATCATCAATAAATCACTAATTAAATCATAATTTGTCATTAGAAACCATTTGAAAATGTTTGATGAAAGAACCCATGAGATTGAGTAAAACCTTAGATTTTTCATGCTTTGAAATCAACTTTGAATTGGCTCCTTGAATGGAAAATTAGACAAGGATCAAGACTACCATACCTCTATGTTGATTTTATGACAAAATTGGAGAAGAAAACTTGGTTCTTGAACCCCTAACTTGAACTTGACCTTGATCTCCAATGGAGTTTCTAGAGAGAAGACTTTTTGGAAGGGAAGGTTTTTGATTTGAGGTGATAGGAAATAATGAATTCTAAAATAGGGTTTTAATACTCTTAAAATATCTTATTATACTTAAAATAACCGTCCAAACACTTAACTAGCCAAGGGAGGAATTTACCAAACCACCCTTGACTTGGCCGAGTCTAGACAACAGACACAAGTGCCATCTACGAACCCCCATCCACCGACTGTGGATGGCTCCACGGGATGTACTGTCCATCCGTGGTCTGGTTCAGAGATTTGCATTTAGGGGCCATGACCTATGGAGGCCATCCACGGGGCGTGGATCCCTTCCGGTAGGTCACCCTATTTCTGACAAGTTTTTAGTATCAAGGGGTCTTGGGGGTTAGACTTAGGGTCCTCCTCAAGGACCCCTAGGGTGGTCCTTGGGGAGTCGTACCTTGACGTTTAACCCCTAGACCCCTCAACCAAAGTTTGGGACAACATCAAACACCCTCAAACCTCACACCAAACTCAAACACACACACGTTAGGCTCTAGTTTTACTTATTCATTTTTAGGGTCGTTACAAATACAGGGAAGCCTATGGGTAAAATCATGCATACATTTATCATTGACAGTGTGAGCGTTGATTTTGATTCCTTAAGTTATAATCTTGGATGAGCGTTGTGAGAGCATGAAATCATTCTTCATGTGAGGGCATTTGAATACTCTTGTTGAGCATAAATTTGTATTTGAAGTGAGCATTGTGAGCTTGAACTCTATTTGATGATGTCTAGTCTTAGTTTGAAACTTTTAGTGCACAGTTGAACATTGCATGTGTAGATTGAACTTCATGTGTATTCATGTTGAGTCGCTCGTAGAACTATTTATAGACATCCATGTTGGCCTGATTGATCTTGTATTTTACTTGAGGGCAAGCAAAAGATTAAGTTCGGGGTGTTGACAAGTCGGGGATTTTGACTCATTTAAGGTTTATTATTCAAGGTTTTAGTGTCCTCAATACATATTTTACACTCATAACTGATGTTAAAATGTTGATATGCAGAAATGAAGGCTCAAGAGCATGGAAAGGGCACTATGATGCAAAAAGGAGAGAAAAGGCTGAAAAAGTTATAGGAAAGCAAAGCTGGAACTCGCCAAAGCCACTAGGCAAGTCACCGAGTGGACATTCAGCTAGCCTAAAGTTCAAGCATAACTGCCCATTTACTAAACCAATTTTGCGAGCAAACAAGCCATTCGGCGACACGCCGAAATGATTGGCGATGCCGATCTGGCTCGCCAAAAGTTCCAAAATAAAGTGATGAAAGGGACAAACCAAAGAGCGAGAAGAGGATCAACTCGGCGGATCAATGAATTGGTCGGCGAGTCCGACTTACTTAGCCTAGCTGAGTCCGTGCTGAAATTCTGGGTATGTATAAATCAATTTTTGAAAGAAGAAAAGGAGTTCCCATACTGTTTACCTCTGGGTTCTTGAGTTTTTACATTATAAAACACTGTTTTTACATTTTGAGTAAAGATTTAGAGATTGTGAGATTTTTAGCATGAATTTCAGCATTTGGGAATTGTAGATCGTTAGAAAATCAGATGGAAAACTTTGTTTATAAAGATTTCATATTTTTCACTATGCTTTGCTAAAACCCCTTTCCTTGGGAGTGTGATTATGTAGTTGAGTGCATTAATTAGCTAATGGTTGTTCTTAGTTACTGATTTTACTGTTGATTTGAACTGGGTTCAATTTATTGTTCATGTTTTAAGTGAGGAATGGTAGTTGCAAATGCAATTCTTGCTTAGTTCTCTATGCTTGCTTGGGAAGAGGTAATAGAGTAGAATTATTGATTGATCATTGTATTGATTGCGTCTTTAATAATCTAGCTAGAGAAAGTGGGTTTGATTGTGTCTTAACATATCCAGCTTGAAAGAGTGGATTAATTAAGTAATTAGGTTGTTTGGTTGTGTTACGCTTGTTGAGGTTCGAAAGAACTCACTTGGAACACAATAGTTGATTGAGAAATGATTATTTCACTCAAAACATAGCTTACCCACTAAGATTCAACACGAATGTGCAACTAGTAATCACCCATTACGCGAAATTAGCATTCAACTTATCATACTTCTCAGGTCCAATCTTTACTTATTTACCTCCCGTGTTAGTTGTCTCAAATTGGTTACCCAAATCCCCCCATTTGATATAATTTGTTGAAACCTTGTGATTTATTTTAATGTTGTGAAAGCGTTACCTCTACAAACAATTAGGATACATCTTTACTTCTTAATTGAATTCTCTACTATATCACTCTATGTGGGATCGACCCCAACTCTTAGTTGGGTTTATACTTGTTAGGGACCACCTACACTTAGAATTGAATGAAGTGTATTTGAGTATTTTCAACGAGTCCTAGATAGATTTTGTAGGTGAGTCCCAAACTAAGTGAAACTTTGAGGGTCAAAGTTAGTTTCTACGGTTTTTTTCTACAAACCGTAGAATAACCTATGAGCCGTAGGGAGAAATCATGGTCCTAGTACTTTGTCTAAGGTTTAACAGTATTGGCCGTAGGAAGTCTTATGGTTCACAGGTCCCAATCGTAGATGAGCTTCAACATTTATTTTAAAGGGGTTTGAGTGTCTTCCTTATTGTTTTAACAGAATACTATGTCGTATTGCCTTCTACCCTAAGCCCTATATAAACGTTTTAATCCCCCAAGTTACCCATTTTCAACTCATTCTCCAAAATTCCCTAAACTTTACAAAATTCACTCTCCAAATTCTCTCAAGACTAAGGAAGAAGAAGAAAAGTTAGGGTTTCATCCAACTCTCAAACCTTCCATTCTTTTTGGGCTTCTAGCGTCAAGGTATGTGTGTAAATACACATGGAGTCCTTTACTCCATGGGTCCCCAAGGTTTCCAAGTTCTCCCTTCAATTACATTTGATTAAAGTTAGGGTTTCAATTCAATCTCATGAGTTTCACTCAATTATGGTTTATTGTTGTTGATTTAGTCTTATAATGCATGATTCCATGTTAATACATAATGTTTAGTTGAATTATGTTGACCCATGCATAGCTTATGATTTTCAACCACAAACCTATGAATTATAAAAGTATGAAGATATGAATGTTTTCATAAAGTTATTGAAAATGAATTGATGAGGCTTTGAAAGGAATGTATTGATGTTCTAAAAAAATGATTTCTCACTTACTATAATGATCATGATTGTAAAAGGTATTTCTGACAAATGATGTCACATTGGTGAATGTTTTCTCATCCATGTTGAATTGTGTTTAAGGAGTTATTCTATGTTTTGATCTTAAAAGTATGGATAGGTATGGATCATCATCTTTTCTATGTTAAAATGATATTTTACTTTTATCTATTCCGTTGGGATTTAGACTTAGTACCAAGAGGTATTTAAGGTGGAGGCTCAAATAGAGTAGTCTCTAGTAGCAATGTCTAGTCCCAGACTATGTTCCCCCGTAGGATATCTTAAATTGTCTAGCTAGTGGATCCATTTTGCAAATGATGATATGTACTGATTCTACCTTGACAAGTAGTTTCCCCTTCTTTCAGTATGAGGGATATATCAGATTCCATGATATAGCTCTAATAGTCTTATTGTCGATTAAAGCTAATATCCCAAAAATGATTATATTTTCATCAAAGCTTTTCTTATGTCTGTTATATTAATTCAATTGTCCACGTTTTCATGATTTTCATGCCATCTCTTCTTTAAAGCTTTTAAATGCTCCATTATGATCATTCCTACTAATTTTAAGTAAATTATGTTATCATTTCTATGTTTATGCATATTGCCTCATACTTAGTACATTACATGTACTAATGTGTACGTGTGCCTACATAGTTTCACTAATGTAGGGTCAGACGCTCCTACCTCCCATACTCGTGGCTAGTTGATTCTTCATAGGCTTTGGAGATTGGTGAGTCCTCATCTTCCAAGGACCCAAACTCCTTTATTGCTTTATGAAACTTTCGTTACACACTTTGTATGTGATGTATGGGTTACATTCCAATCATTTTCCTTATGATGTATTAGATGGCAATGAGACTTATGTTAGACTTCAACTTTTGTCAAACTATATTAAATATTTTTTTGAACTCTTTATTCTATTATCTTGTATAATTTATGATAAGTGTCTTGTGTAGGGCCTCTCGGGGTTATATACGCCATATTGTTCCTAGGGTCTACTTTGGGTCATGACCGACATACCTATCTTGTTTGACTTCCCTCTCTCTCTAATTGCCACGTCGATCTCTCCAATCTCTCCAACCATTATCTTGATTTTTATTTCAACCTCAGTTCTCACCCATTCTTGGGTTGTTAGGATGAGAACCCCCCTATTGATTTCCTTGTAATTCACCTCTTCATTGCACAATGCATCAAACATGGAATATTTTCTGCATTGTCACTACTTTTTACAACTGCATTTACCATTTTCAATCAACCTCCCATGATATGTTTTGGAAACAATTTCTGCTAGGTCATTATTTTAGACATGTTTTCATCGCGGTCATGATACTTTTCTACTTTTTTCTCTCTCATGCCTCGTTGTTGAGAAGATACTTGATCCTCTCAAGTATGACATTGTCAGTTCACTTTAGTTATACCATCTACCAACAATATTTCAACATCAAACGGTTGTCGCATCCAGCCACCTTAAATAAGTTGATCAGCCAAGCCCTTGATAACTGAATCATGCCTACAATAAAAGTATTATAGAAGCAAATTATTCGGAACACCATGTGTTGGACATTGTAAATGTAATTTTTGTAACTACAATCATGTCTCGTAAATAGGTTCCCCACCCACTCTTTTAAATTAGTTGTAGTTGTCCTTAATCTTTACCATTTTCGAGTGAGGAAAGAATATCTCGAACAATGTCTTGGTTAACTGATTTGTAATAATGTCTCAAGTACACCTCATCTAATTTTAGGTGTAAATGATCGTTAAGCAATATAAAACCCAACAAATGAGTTGGGGTCGAACTCACATGGAGTGGTAGTGTTCAAAGTTCAGTTATGAAGTACAAATGTGATCTAACTAGCTATAGGAATAGATATTATCGGAAAAGACATGAAAGAAATTAAAAGGGTTGACACGAATGTCAGATGGGGGATTTTTTTTTGCAATTATAAACTACAACGCAGTCAAACAATGATAAAATTACAATATGGAGAGGAATTCTTGGGATGTGATCGATTATAGGCAAATTTTGTTATATGGGTAATTGTAACTACTAATGAATAACTAAATATCAGTGGGTATGCCAGACTATAAGTGAAATAGCTTTCTCTTGAACAACTACTTAGATTCAAGTGATTTCTCTCGAACATCAACAAGCATAGCAATTAAGAACAACCCACAACCTTAATACATCTTCTATCTTGAGCAAGATGGGTAGGATTGGGTTTAGGATTCACTCTTTTGAGCTGAACCCAAATCAACCCAATACCTACAAACCATTAATCACAAGAGTTAGTCCCAATACTTCTCTCTCGAGTAAGCTAAGAACACAAGATTAGAACATAATTTGCAACTACAATTCATAAATTAAACCTTAGCCAATGATTAAACCCACTTCAATATATCATTTAAACTTGTAATTAACAATACCCATAAACTAATTCAACCCATAATCACATGATCCCACTCAAGAATTGGGGTTTTAGCCGAACATCATAAAAAGGTAAAAACGGTTACCAAATTGATTATCCATCAACTAGGTAAGAGTATTCAAGCCTTCACACTGCTAAAAATTGAAGAAAATTAGTAACCCACTGGCAAAATCTCCAAGTTGAGTCTCCAAAACCCTTCAAGTCTCCTAGGAAACTATTCTAAATGGGTTAAGCTAAAATTTGGAAAAAAGAACTCCTAAATTAACAGTTCAAAATTCAATTTATATTTGCCAAAAATTATCCACAAAGGGCCATTAGGAGAGGTAAGTCATATTCACCAAATGGCTCGGCGAACCGCCCTTTGCTTTCTTGTATCACCTTTTTGCATTGGCTCTCAGCATCCTCAAGTCAACTAAGTTTGGGTGATCCATCTTGTAATCATGGAACTACTCAGCGATTCACCGACTTCCCCTTTCCTGTCGCCTACTTGGTTTCTTCCCTCAGGGATGGCACTCCGAAACTTTAGGCGGACTGAAGAGCCACTCGGTGAGTCGCCGAGTGGTCTTTGCGATCACCAAGCTCGCCTTTCTTTACTTCTTCTGCTTGTTTTGTTCCTTTTTGCCTGTTAGTTTCGTTGCTTTGCTCCTTAATCCACATACTTTAAAATCAAGGCTTTAACATCTGTTTATGGCACAAATTAGGCATTTGAGGACACAAAAACTATCAAAACAATGCCCTAAATGAGTCCAAATCTAGGACTCATCAACACCCACAACTTAACTTTTTGCTTGTCCTCAAGTAAAACTCAAGATCAACAGTTCAAAAAGGATGTCTCAAATAGTTTGCACTCAAAGATTCAAATTGGGACTCACCATTATCAAAGATGCTCAAGTTCACAATACTTGTCTCAAATGCAAGTTCAAGCTCAAAAAATGTACTCAAATGCCCTCACAACAACGATGATACCATATTCACACACAATTCTTCAACAATTCAAGGATCCGAAATTACATACAACTCTCACACTCATAGAGATGAACACATGCATGACTTCCCCCCCATAGGTTTTCCCTTATTTTCCAATCAACATTTGTTTCAACTCACTTCAGATCACAAAGGTCTTTTCAAGGCTTGTAACGGGGTTAAGTCAAGGTATGGTAATTTAGCCTTAGTGGCTTCTACCTTCATGAAGTGTGGGTTGAATATCACTTTCCTCCTTTTCTTTAATATTTCAAAAATGCTCATAATCCACCCCATTATTCAATTTTATATGAACTACCGGATACTCTATTTCTTTTGCAACTTCCACTACTTTATTTCAAAACTTTTTCATTGTTTTTCCTTGATTTCTTCTTTTATTTTTTTTTACATGGAGGGGTTCCATCTTTTTCAAAACCATTACTCAAAGGGGTATTTCTCACACTTCTTGACTTTCCTTATCTTTTCACCACACCCCCAACTTAGTCTTTTGTCCTAAGTTGGCTATTCAAACAAACCACACTTCTTGAAAGTTATGGGTGAATGGATAAAGAGAGGTCACAATTATTAAAGTTTATTCCAAAAAAAGGGTAAGGCGCAAGAGGGTTCAAGAAAGGTTCACACATCTCACAAGGTTGGCCACAAAAGAGGTATATTGTCAAATTATTTCACTCTTTAAAACTTTTGCCTAAGATCATTTCAAGTGCTTACATCACTCAGTCAATCGGACCGACGGGGGAAATTCTAGGTGTCATCACACACAATGTTCAAAATAATCTCATCACACAAGGCATTGACACCAATATCAAATAAGACTCCACACTTTCTAGCTAGTGTGCAATGTTCATCACAAGAGACTCATTCGATAACCGACTAGTCACAACGAGATGCTAAAAGTTCACACATTGTTTATGTAACTTCATTGGCCTAATTCTTGTCACACATTCATTTCGTTCAATTAAGAGCACTAGTCAATTCATCGGTATTGATCACATTCGTCACTCAAATTTGCACAAGAACAACCACAATCACACACAAAAGAGGTGGAATTTTTTTAAAATTTTGTCCAAAACAATTTTCATTCAAAACTATGGGCAATAAGCTAAAACATCCACAAGATTAAGATCAAAACACATATATAGATCAACAAAACCCAATATGCACAAACAAAACAAAATCACAAGAGGTAGGTATGGAAATACCTCACCCCACCCAAAAACAAAAGAAGTTGTCCTCAAATGCAACTTAAATAAGAATAATAAGTAAAAGCAATAGAGAGGGAGGTAAAATGTCATCCTGCCAGGCTAAGCCTGGGTGAAGTCTTCATCTCAGTCGCTCTATCTGTTGGGGGCATCAGTGCCCGGTGTATCATCAACTATAGCTGCACTAGAATCTGCCACAGAAGTATACCTCAAGGAGGTATGAATAACAACATGTATCATAGCCTCATCTATCTCAGTCAGGCTCTCAAACACAGTTTCCTACTGAACACCAAGCTGCTCCTCATTATTCTCAGCCTCGGAGTATACAGCCGCATCATCAACTCTAACCTTATCTCCGGTGGTAGCCGGAGGCATATCAGAATGAGCTGGAATATCTGTGCCCAGGTCATCAGGGATTTCCACAGTCCCAAAAATCAAAGATATATCAATGGACTTCAGCTGGTCCACATCTTTCCTCAACTCACTAATCGCAGCCTTTAAGGCTGTCACCTCATGAGTAGCTCCGTGATCTCTCTCACACACCTCTATCCTCGTCGTGAAGGCCTTAATAGAATCTCTGAGAGGTATCTATGCAGTAGTGAGATATCTCTGAATCATCCCGAGAACCGTGGCCTCTAGCTAGGAGGCACGCACATCAGCAGAATGGGCTAGGTGCCCCATCCATAGTAGCATGACCTGGGTGAGCGGAGGTCGGGATGCAGTAGTGCTAGCAGCAACTCTAGGAGGTAGGGGAGTAGTAGAAGAACTCGGAGTCATAGAGGGGGGTAGAGCTAGAAATACTTAAAGACCCAGTGACCGGAGTGGGCAATACTACCTCTGCATGTAGTGTGTCAATATCAACCGTCGGGGATGTATCCACCAGGGCTTCCCTCCTTCTCTCAGCTTCATCCTTTAGGTACTTGACCTCAACACGCCGAATGTCAGTAGAGGAGGTGGGATTCACCTCCACATCCACCTTCTCATCACGCGGAACACGGTCCCGTCTGCACAGCTCGGTGATCAAAACCAGTAACGGAAGAGATGTCTGGCACTACTGGCCCTCATGGCCATCTCTTTCCCAATGATCACACCTAAATTTATTCTCTTTCTTGAAATAATGGATCCATGACAAACCGCTTTTGTGTGGCAGAGGATCGACTCCTTCTGGGATGACATGATTGTGCTACTAATAAACCCGAACCAATACCTCATCGCTACATTGAGATATTTATTCTCTATGGGCACTCCGACCTCAATCTACCTAGGAGTACCATTAGAAAGGAGAGAGGGCCAGAAAACTTTTCGTATCCTCCAATGTTATTTTTTTGATCATACTTTGATAGTCATCTGCGAAGTTGTAAGTGCATTCCAAGATGAATTTTATATCATCACTATCACACTTTACCTTCTTCCCCCGGACAAACACATAATCTACTAGTTTAAAGGTACTGGCCTTCCTCTTCCCTTGCGGTACCAAAGCTCTATAGGCTGAATAGAACTCCCGGACCCAAATAGGAATGTTGGGACACCAGGGTTTAGTGAAGAGCTGGAATTTATGGGATTTAAAGGTGCTCTATATCTCTGAATATCTATCCACCACACCATATGTGGATAACCTCTTATCCTCGATGATAGTCTTCAGTCCCTCGGCCTTTAGTCTGCTGAGAAACCAGGGAGAAGGACCCTGTACAGGTGGCGCTGGGACCACAGTCTGAGCTGAAGCTGGGGGAGAATGAGGAGTTTGAGGCATACAGATCCTAAATAGATCATAAATCCCCTTGGAGCGATTTTTTGCTCTCCGAGCAAGTAGAAACTGGTTATCTTCATGCTTAGAGATGGAAGCCTGAAAATCCTGGGTTCTCCCTTGCTGTCTGATGAGGTAAGGTGAGTCGAGTAGACTCCCTCACTCTAGGAGCTGACCTCCGATGACTCAACCACGGGCGCCATGCCTTTTCCTTTGCCTTTCTCTCCCTTGGTAGGGAGTTTGGTTCTCTTTGCCTTGGATGCCGCTCCATCCTCATTTATAATGATTCCTTTTGCCCGCTTACGGGGAGACATGTCTCTTTCTGGCACTTTGGGTCTAGCCATATCTGCAAAACATATAGGAATGTGTTAGAAATAATTTAAGAAAAGTGCATAAATTAAGTTGCAGAAAGACTCGCGAACTAGTCGGCGAGTAGCCAAGTCACTTACGAGAGCCAGATCGGGCTCACCGAAAGTACCATCGTTAATAATTTCTTGAATTAAGGCAAGTCGGCGATGTTTAGGGCCATTCAGAAAATCATCGATACCAATCGGCGAGCTTGGGGTAGCCCGCTGAAAGCTACAGTGCATTTTAGAGGTTAGGGGCACAGAAAGGGCGATCAAGAGAACCTTTCGACAAGACGCCGAGTTAACTCAGCGAGCTCAGGCTTCCCGCTGAAAGTTAAAGAAATACTAAGCCAAAATATGAAATTAAGGGTGATCAAAGGGGGACTTTGGTGAACCGCCGAACCACTCGGCAAGTTCGACGCAGTTCACCAAATGACCCATCGTGCCAGTTTTCAACCCCATTTCCCAAAATAAAACCCGCAGCCCCCGAATTCAAAATCAAACCAATATACTATTCAATTAGCACTAGAACCATACTTCACATGCCCTCGGGGTACTCAGACTTCCCATAATTTGGGAAAAATTGACCATTTGATGACTTTTTCCCTTAAGAATGACATTAAACACTCCATCATTAGGCAAATCATGTCATTTAGCACACCTCAGGGTTATTTCGACTTCACCCAACTAGACCCATTACAAAATTACAGCAACCCAACAATCTAGAACCAATTTTAATGCACAAAACATGTGAACCGATTGATTTAAGGAGTTAGGCACAAGTTCACACAAATTACGAGCAATCCGACACATAAAATATGATTAAAGCAATTACCCAACACATATCAACACACATTTACCTATTTCCATTGAGTTCAACCACAAACTTAGATTACAGGTTTCGAAAAACCAACCTTTATGCCAAATATCAGAGTTGAAAAGCTAGGTGGCTGTCACGACCCGAGAGCACCCCCTAGTCGTAACCGGCGTACTCGACCTCGAAGAGGTCTAATACAAGCCTCTTAGCATTCATTCATCGCATAGACACTAAAACCATAAGGAATTTAAAACTTTCTTTACC
>JAJOOO010029082.1:0-17213 GCA_029582685.1 Solanum piurae
GGTTAACATTTCATGAGCCACCGTGGCATACTTTTTCTGGGCCTCATTCCACTTTCCTGAATGAAAACGTATCAGATACTCAGTTTTGTCGTTGGGATTGATTTGTTTCAAAATCCCTCCATAGCCGATGTTAGACGCATCTATCTCAACAATTTTTTGCCAAGCTGGGTTAGCCAGGGTTAGACAAGGTAAAGATTGAACACGTAGTTTAATGTTCTTAACTAATGCTGAAAGACTATTAGTCCAAAGAGATTTATTATCCTTTTTAAGCCTATCGTATAACGGGGCTAAATCACGAGAAAGATTTTTGTAAAAAGGAGAAATATAATTCAAGCTTCCCAAAAATCTCTGTAATTGAGTTCTATCAGTAATTACTTCAGGAAATTTAGAAGCGAATTCAATAGATCGCTGAATGGGAGTAATTTTTCCTTGACAAATGAGATGTCCTAGGAAGCGAACTTCTGTTTGAAATAAACTCATTTTGGGTTTAGATATTACCAAACCATTTTGTATAACAATTTTCTTTAAAATGTCTAAATGCTTAAAATGCATTTCTAAAGTCTTGGAGTAGACTAAAATATCATCAATATAAACAATGATAAAATCCATATAAGGATTAAAAATATCATTCATAATTTTTTGAAATTCTGACGGAGCATTTTTTAAACCGAAAGGCATAACATTCCATTCATATTGACCAAACGGAACATTAAAAGCGGTTCTATAAGAATGTTCTTTAAAAATCTGAATTTGCCAATGACCTGATTTTAAATCAAATTTTGAAAATATATTGGCGTCATATAATCTAGAAAGTAAATCCCTTTTATTAGGGATAGGGTGTTTAATCCATTTTAAGTATTTATTAAGAGGTTTATAATTGATTACTAACCTGGGAACCCCACGTTCTTTTTCTGCAGCGTTATTTACATAAAAGGCAGTGCAGGACCAAGGAGATTTAGAAGGTTTTATTAACCCTTTCTGAAGCAGTGTATCAATCTCCTTTTTGCAGAATTCTACAAGTTCAGCATTCATCTGACAAGGTCGTGATTTCGTAGGAATATTATCCTCAGAAAAACTCTCTTCATATGGAAGAGTTACAATATGCTTTTTACGATTCCAAAAAGCACTGGGGTGATCAACACAAATGTCTATGATAATTTGTTCAAAAATTATTTTAATTTTTTCCTGTACTTTGGTGGATTTCAAAGTATCAAGAATATTCATGCTAAAAATTTGAGCCAAATTTTAGGATCTCTGACCTAGCGGTAGTCCGCCTGGTCATAGATCAAGCAATTTCATATCCTTAGAGGTAGTTAAACTACATAAGAATTAAATTACACAGAAACCTTAATATAACCTAGACTGTATGGTAATGGTATTTACCCAAGCAAAGGGTCTGTCAAGAACTACTACATACTATTATTGAGCCCATGTGTCTGAAGATTCTAACCGGGTGTAAAACGCCCTTTTTCAACTTTTTTGGGTTAGAGACCACGGCTTATCAGACGGAGTCACAAAGACAAAGCCAATAGTAGTAGTACTAGTTCTGACTGTACCTCAATCTCGGAACCAAGTCGAAGTCATTTTAAGATTTTTCTGTAATAGAATAAAGCTTAGATCCGTTCATGATTTATATAAAAAGAGGTCAGTTATCCGGCATATATATTAAGTTAGCCGGACATAGTCACGGCTTTCAGATCGGAGATCAGATCGGAGATTAAATAGAGAAATAATACAATAATAGGAAACAAGAAATACCTTTTGAGCCAAGAGCTTAATCAAACAACTTCTTTATTGATAGCAAACTTCAAACTTAAACTTAGAGAGAGAAGAGAGCAACAAATGGTTTCTCAAAAACCTTCTCCTTCTTAATGAAAATCAAACTAATTTATAGAAGAAAAAGAAACAACACGTATCTTTGTACAATAGTAAAGGGACCTATCTGTCCTTTCAAACAGTGTATTAACTGTTTAAACAGTGTATTAACTGTAGATTAACAGTGTTTTAACTGTTCGGTGATGCTTCACATTTTTTCTTTATTTTTCAATCTTTTGAGAAAATCCTCTGTCTTAGTGATATCATCATCTGTCATAATGTCTATCTCAGGTAGCTGAGCTTCTTGATCTTCACTGGTTTCACTGCGCATAGACGTATCTGACTTGGCGTAGTTAGTGATATTAACGAGTAAATTTCTTTTCACTTCTTCAAGATAATTCTTTATCATTTCATCTTGATTCCCATCTTGGTTAGAAATTCTTCTAGCCATGTGTTTTACCGATTTATCAATTATGGTCTTTTCTGGAGATTTTGAGCCATACCTCTGTATAGTTTGGGTGATTGAATCTATAAGTTCTTGTCCATATTAATACTTCGTCTTGGGTCCTTTTTCATTAATTTGTCCCAGAAATTGTTGTAAAATGCTCGATATAGGCAAGGAATCTACTCGTTGGTGAAATCTACTTCTGGGTTCCATTTATGGATCCAAGGAATAGAGAATTCTATAAAAAAGTATATCTGCTCAATATTTTGCAAATAACTTATATGCTCTTGATGGTATAACCTATTAAGATCTGGAGAAACCTTAACCCATTCTCTGTATAACTTTTAGAATGGATCTGGTAGTATTTTAATGGTTGGTCCGTGGTATGACCACCAATCTAAAAACCAATTTGGTACATCATTTGCTATAATTTTTGCACATATCTTGATGAACCAAGTATGCTTATGTTTCTCATTATTATAACAGAGAACCCTTTTAAAGACTTGAATATAATCCCAATACGTAGCCTTGGTAATAACTTTGTCAAGGCTTATCTGCCTTTCTTGCATTGAGGTCATACGCCAATCTTCAATAGGAATGATATTCTTTATAATCATTTTGGAGAAGTTATAAACGTTCTCACTGGTGTTATAACCTGAAAAGTGCTGAAATTCAACACCCGTGCTTATCAACAGGGTTTCATAATATGATCTGGTTTTATATGACTCTCCTGGAAAATATAATCCGGAAAGCAAATACCTTTGGAATATCTTCCAAGGTTCTTCTTTTCTCTGAATATCAGAGTTTTCTAAGAGAAAAATCATTTCTCTTCTTTCTACCTTCTCGTAGGTTTTATCATCTTCTATATCATCTTTTAATAAAGAAGCAAAAGTAGTTCCTTGCTTTTCATCTTACTTCTTATCCGCTAAGTAAGCTTTTAATTGGGCGTATAACGGATTATTTTCTGGAATATCTTCTAGGTGTACTGACGAAAATGAAGAAGATGCTTCTTTTGAGTTTAGTTTCACCAAACTCATTCCTCCCCTCTGCATAATTAGAGAGTTAGATGAAGATCCGTATGACAATCTCGTTGAAGAGCTGGAGGAGTTTCTTCCTCTTCCTCGTGGGTTATTTCCTCTTCCTCTTCCCTTGGATATTGTCACCCAGGGAGGTTCCATCCTGAAAAATGTTTAAGATTTAGTTAGTATCATAGCTGCCCCAATCTTCGAAGATAACAGTATCTTCGATTGGTAGATTATTATCTTGGAAAATATCCATCATCATTCCATCAATGATTTTCCAGCATATAAGCTCTTTCATATCTCTATTAACTTTTAGAACCTTTAATATCGTAATTAAACGTTTCTCTATAAAGAATATAGAGACAGGAATATTATTGATTTCTGAATTAATAGAATCGTATTCACTCATTTTGCAGGTATTCTCTAGATAGGAAATCTGGGAGAGAGTTCTCACTTCCCTTTTTATAAAGGATATCAAAATCAAAAGGAGTCAATTGTGCTTGCCATCTGGCAAACATTAGCTTTGAAGCATCGTGCTTAAAGTCTGTATCAAACATATATTTGACTGATTGAGCATCAGTGTTGATAATAAACTTCTGATTGTACAAATCATCTTGAAATTTTAAAACACACTTGACGATGGTTAACATTTCATGAGCCACCGTGGCATACTTTTTCTGGGCCTCATTCCACTTTCCTGAATGAAAACGTATCAGATACTCAGTTTTGTCGTTGGGATGGATTTGTTTCAAAATCTCTCCATAGCCGATTTTAGACGCATCTGTCTCAACAATTTTTTGCCAAGCTGGGTTAGCCAGGGTTAGACAAGGTAAAGATTGAACACGTAGTTTAATGTTCTTAACTAATGCTGAAAGACTATTAGTCCAAAGAGATTTATT
This sequence comes from Solanum piurae, assembly GCA_029582685.1. Classification (NCBI taxonomy): domain Eukaryota; kingdom Viridiplantae; phylum Streptophyta; class Magnoliopsida; order Solanales; family Solanaceae; genus Solanum; species Solanum piurae. The sequence goes on from JAJOOO010029082.1 coordinate 4,182, forward strand.
ATCCTTTTTAAGCCTATCGTATAACGGGGCTAAATCACGAGAAAGATTTTTGTAAAAAGGAGAAATATAATTCAAGCTTCCTAAAAATCTCTGTAATTGAGTTCTATCAGTAATTACATCAGGAAATTTTGAAGCGAATTCAATAGATCGCTGAATGGGAGTAATTTTTCCTTAATAATAATAATAATAATAATAATAATAATAATCATCATCATCATCATCATCATCATCATAATAATCATCATCATCATCATCATCATCATCATCATCATCATCATCATCATCATCATCATAATAATAATAATAAAAAAAATAAAAAAAATAATAGTAAGGGAAAAGGGCCTGATATACCCCTCAACTTTGTCATTTGGAGCTGATATGCCCCTCGTTATGAAAGTGGCTCATATATACCCTTACCGTTATAAAAACGACTCACATATACCCTTACCGTTACAAAATGAGCTCACATATATCCTTCATTTAACGGAAGTGAAAAAATTAGTTTATTTTTTACTTTTAATTTTCTTAAAAATTATTTAGGCGTATATATGATTCTTCTAGCAAAGTTCAAGGTATATTTTATTGTTTTTCATACATAAATTATTTTTTGACTTCTTTTATTATAATTATTTGAGTTTGTTATTCTTATTTTATTTTTTTCTTCTATTCCTTAGTGTAAATAAAAAAAAATTAAAACTATTTTTTTGTGGCTAAATTATAATTTAAAACTATTTTTTTGTCTATATTATAATTTAATTTTTGTATTTGAAGAAAAAAATTTGATCATCTATAATAAGTTTTACAAGAATATTAGTGAAACATAAATAAATTTGACCATCCAAATAATAAATTTAAATTAGTTATTGAAACAAAAAAAAAGTCAAAAAAAATATATATGTTTGAGGAGGATTAAATATACTCATATGGGATTATATATATATATATATTTTTTTAAAAAAAATTAAACTAAAATTATTTTCCATATCCGTTAGAAGAAAAGTGTATATGTGAGCCATTTGTATATAAGTAGGGGTATATATGAGCCATTTTCATAACGAGGGGTATATCATCTCTAAATGAGAAAGTTGAGGGATATATCAGACCCTTCTCTAATAATAATATTAATAATAGTAATGAAAATAGTAATAATAATAATACTAATAATATATATATATATATATATATATATATCCTTCCTCTCTTCATTTTCTTCCCCGTTCTTCTTCTTCAACAGATTCCTCATATCACGCCTCGAGGCTACCCTCATCGAGAGGACCCAATATACCTTGTCAGGGGTATAAAGGCACGACTGGCGTGATCACAAAATATGTTTCCCACGGAGGGGACTTATCCTACGGGGGCACGTAGTTCTGGAACTATGAGGGTGACTGACCCTTAGTCCACTCGATGTTAAGCCTACTCCCAATTGATTATGTAAGTAACACATTATAACTGAATTTATGTAATACTGAATAGCTCAAAATACTTGCATGCTAACTGAAAATGTAACATTAATGTACTGATAATTAAACATTCTTAACTGGGGCATGTATATCTGAATAAACTAGTTCTACACAACTAGGGTTCTGAGTTTCAAGCAAAAACTAAGCAACAATTCTACGAAAACATGATAATATGATTTAGATTAGTCTAACAACTGAATCACAACATAAATTTGGAATTATAGAAACCCTAGGTCTAAACATGATATAGAGAATCAAGAATCTGACTCAATTCGAGGGACCTAATGGGTGAAAGGAACCCACCAGTGAAATCTCACATACCTGGTGACGAATTTCATGGAGAAATCTTTCGATTTTGGGGCTGGATCGGGAGGAAACACTTGTTGCGTTCCTGGAGAGAGTTGATTGACTCTTTCTCCTTTTTTTCGTTTAACTTGGATGAATTTTTTAGAATGAGTTGACTTGGGTAAAGTGTAATTAAGTTTCTAGGCTAAAGCTGAGTAAAACGACGTAGTTTAGTAGTTATACGACATAGTTTAGCGGTCCAACGCATAGGGAGAAAAACAAAATGACCCTGACTTAAAAGCTGCCGAAGCCACCGACGGACAGTGGACTGAGCGGCGGTCCGTCCTGGCAAGGCATTGTTTGGCTTCAGATGCTGGATGTTGTAGGCCATGATCCACGGACCTGGATCAAGGCCCGTGGTCTGACCTACGGTCTGTGGGTCCAGTCGTACCTTAGCGAGATTTTTCTTGGATTCTGGGAGGGGATTGCAGATGGCTAACGACGGACCCCACCTACGATTTGTGGGTCAACCTATGGTCCGTTGGTGGCACTTGCAACTTTTGAAATCTGTATTTTCTGGTCTCTCTAGAATACTGGGTGTTACATTATCTCCCCCTTGCGAACATTCGTCCTCGAATGAAGACTAAACTAGCTGAATATGGAGGGAAAGAATTGCAAACCCTACCACTAAGTACTTGAAAGTGAAATTTGACCTAACTAAGTTCTAAGAACATGCAAATAAGGGGAAATGCTAGTATAACTGAAAGAACATGATACTAAGACTGAATCTACGCATGAGTAACTGAAAGACTGGAGAGGAACTATTACCTAAAGCTGGAATACAATCAAAAGGAAAGAGATGAGGATACTTGGCCTTCATCGCTGCTTCTGCTTCCCAAGTAGCTCCATCTACGGACTGACTCCTCCACAAAACCTTAACTGAACCGACTTCTTTATTTCTCAACCTTCGAACCTAACGATCAAGAATCTCAACTGGCACATCCTCATAAGTGAGAGTATCCTTCACAGCCACACTTTCCACTGGTACTATGGATGCTGGATCACCCACACACTTCTTCAACAACGAAATGTGAAAGACCGGATGCACTGCTGCTAGTTCATCTGGCAACTCTAACTCATAAGACACTTTACCAATTATTTTTAAAAAAAATTAAGGGCCTACATATATAGGACTGAGCCTCCCTTTCTTGCCAAATCTCATTCACCCCTTTCATAGGTGACACTTTCAGGAAAACCCAATCATCAAATTGGAACTCCAAGTCCCTTCTCCTTGCATCTGCATAGGACTTCTGGCGACTCTGAGTTGTCTTAGGTCTATCTATGATGAACTGAACTTTTTCCATAGCATCATGAACCGAATCTGGCCCTATCAAGGCTGCTTCACCTACTTGAAACCAACCAACTAGAGATCTACATTTACGCCCATATAATGCCTCATAAGGGCCACCAGAATGTTGAATGGTAGCTATTATTGTAGGCGAACACTATAAGAGGAAGGTGATCATCCCAACTACCCTTGAAGTCGATCACGCAAGCTCTCAACATCTCCTCTAAGGTATGAATGGTACGCTTTGCCTAACCATCCATCTGTGGATGAAATGTTGTGTTGAGATTAATCTGAGTACCAAGACCTTTCTGAAATGACTTCCACAAATAAGAGGTAAACTGAGGGACTCTATCAGATATGATAGAGAAAGGAACATCATGCAACCTGACTACCTCATTAATGTAAAGCTTGGCATAGTCCTCTGCGAATCTGTAGTCTTAATAGCCAAAAAGTGAGTTGACTTAGTAACTTTTTCTACTATAACCAAAATGAAGTCATGTTGTCTGCGACTACGAGGTAAACTTGTAATGAAGTCCATGTTTATCACTTCCCACGTCTATGTAGGAATGTTAATCTCTTGAGTCATACCTCCTAGTTTCTGATGTTCTACCTCACGTCCTGACAATTAGGGCACTTAGCCACAAATTATACTATATCCCTTTTCATACCATACCACATAAAGACTTTCCCCAGATCACGGTATATCTTAGTGGCATCTGGATGAATAGAACACATGGAGTTATAGGCTTCTGTAAGAATCTGTTGTCTCAACTCACCCACCTGATAGCGAAGCAAACCATCTCCCCTTGGGAGAAAACCTCAACATTTTGCTGATGAACTGCACCCATCAGTTGAAGCAATATAGGATCACTGTCTTGTTTTTCCTTAACCTCCGCTACCAATGAAGATTCTGACCTATTCTGAACTATCACATCATCACATGATATGTTCATAAGTAAAACTCCTAAGTGAGGAAGACTGTGAACATCTTTTACTAGTTCTTTCCTTTCTTCCTCAACATGTGCTACACTACCCACAGAGTCTGCTAAGAGCGTCTGCTACTACATTGGCGTTACCATGATGGTAAAGAACATTCATATCATAGTCTTTGAGGAACTCAATCCATCTCTTCTGGTGAAGATTCAACTCTTTCTAGGTGAACACATACTGAAAGCTCTTATGGTCTGTGAACACGTCTATGTGAACACCATAGAAGTAATGTCTCCAAATATTTTGGGCAAATACTATTGTTGCAAGCTCGAGGTCATGAGTCAGATAGTTCTTCTCATGCACCTTAAGCTGTCTAGAAGCATATGCTATAACCTTACCTAGCTGCATCAACACACAACCTAGTCCGACTCTAAATGCATCAAAATAGATCACCTTACAGTTTGAACCCTCTAGTAGAGTCAAAACAAGAGTTGTAGTCAACCTAGTTTTCAGCTCGAATAAGCTCTTCTCATAATCATTTGACTGCTAGAGGGGCTTTGTCAACAGATGGGGTTTGGGAATCTTCAACCGGAAGGATGGTTGAGATAGGGTTACTAGAAGGGAAGACGAAAACCACAGGGTCTATTTCATTTAGAGCATCCATCAAATTTTGGAAAGAAAATGGAGATTGAGATATTTTCAAAAGGGAGGAGAAGAAAAAAGAAGAGAAAAAGTTAGGGTTTCTGGAAAGATTTCAGAGAAGAGTTCGAAAATATTAGACAAGACAGAAGAAGGAAAGGGTATAAAAAGAAAAGAAGAGTTGTGTTAGGTCCCTTTATTAAATGCGGCGCTTGGACTTAAAGAGATGGGACAACGGTCAGAAGACGGATGACTGACATGTGGTAGTCATAACGGTTCTCATTAGAAGTTTAAATATATTGTAAAGAGTGCTAACCTTTGAGATAGGACCAGGTCCGTCTCTGCAATTTGAATGTTTATCCCAGAATTATCTTGTCCTTTCTTTATTCCAGAAAATCATCATGTGTGTATACCTGCATAAGGTATGAGATTGATTTTACCAAAACAAGCCTTACAAATAACAAGGATGCCTGCCTCCTAATCATAGCCAATGAGGGTTGGATGCTTTTAATGGAATCAGCTCAGTCAAGCCTCAACATTCTCAACCTTAATCTATTCTTCTCAAACTAGTCCTTACTCAAAGATTTGATGAATATGTCACCAATTTGATCTTCGGTCTTACAAAACTGCATACAGATGTTTCCCTTTTCTTCATTATCCCTTAAAAAGTGATGTCTTACATCAATGTGTTTAGTCCTTTAATGTTGATCTGGATTCTTTGCCATATTGAGTGCACTTGTGTTATCACACAAGGGTGGGATACTTTGAGTGTTCACTGCATTTTGCTTCTTGGTTCCCCAGGGGATAAGTGAAGACCCCAGGAAGTGAGCCATTCCTGAGGTGCTCTTTCTATCAACTTGATACCCTACATAATATGCATCTGTATATCCCACCAGTTCAAATGAATCTCCTTAAGGATAGAATAGGACCAGGTCCTTGTCTTCTTCATATACCTTATGATTCGCTTGGCAGTTTTACAATAAGACTGTTTGGGACAAGCTTGAAACCTAGCACACATACCCATACTAAACACAATATCAGCTTTGCCTGCTGTCAAGTACAACAATGACCCAATGATACCTCTATACATTGTTTCATTCACCATAGGTCCAGGTTCATCAACATCTAGTCTGGAGTTTGTTCCCATTGGAGTATCAATAGTCTTTGCATCCATCATATGAAATTTTTTCAGCAGCTCCTTGATGTATTTTTCTTGACAAATAGAAGTACCACTTGATATTTGTTTGATCTGCAAACCCAGAAAGAAACTCAGCTCTCACAACATACTGATTTTAAAACCACTTCCCATTAGTGAAGAAAATTCCTCACACAAGACTTCAGAAGTTGTTCCAAAGATAATATCATCAACATACACTTGGATAATGAGCAATTCTTTACCTCTTGTTTTCAAGAAGAAAGTATTGTCAATTTTTCCTCTTTTGAAGCCATTTTCCAGAAGATATTTAAACAACATTTCATACCAAGCTCTAGGAGCCAGTTTCAGTCCATAGATAGCCTTATCCAATTTAAGCACGTGATTTGGATAATCAACATCTTCAAATATAGGGGTTTTCTTTACATAAACCTCTTCATTAAAGTAACCATTCAAGAATGAGCTTTTTACATCAATTTGGAACAATTTGAATTCCACGAAAGTTACAAAAGCAATCAAAATTTTGATAGCTTCCATCCTTGCCACAGGGGCAACTGTTTAATCATAGTCAATGCCTTTTTCTTGGTTATATCCCTGAACCACCAGCCTTGATTTGTTTCTTGTAATGATACTATGTTCAACCATCTTGTTTCTGAACACGCATCCGGTCCCTATCACAATTCTATCAGGGGTCTAGGTGCCAGGTGCCATACTTTACTTCGTTAAAATTGATGAAGTTCCTTTTGCATGGAATTCACCCAATCAGAATCTTTCAAATCTTCCTTGATATTTTTTGGTTCAATATTTGATATGAATGTTGAGAATGCAACTAGATTTCTTGGTTTGGACCTAGTATGCATCTAGAGTTCAAGGGAGAAATAAGATTATCAAGATGATGAGAAGACTTGTGTTTCCAGCCTGACTTAGTTGTCAAGGGTTGGGGTTGATCACCTTGTTCCTGTTCATCTTCAGAATCTTCATTCTCAGCTTTGATCTGTATCCTTAGGTTCTACATTAGTAAACAAACTAGGTCCCTCTTCAGGTTCAGCATCTTCATTGACTTCTTCAATTGGATCTGATTCAACATTATTCGAATTTGGAGTTCCTTCAGCTTCTGACTCATCCAGACCATCTCTTTGAATCTAAAGTAGTTCTTCCAACTCATCATCAACCTTGTTTTTATGATCTTTGAGATCACCAGTTTCATCAAAAATCACATAAATACATTCTTCAATGCACAATGTCCTCTTATTGTAAACTCTGTAAGGTTTACTTGAAGAGGAATATCGCACAAACACTCTTTCATCACTTCTAGGATCAAGTTTTCCTAGATCATCTTTCCCATTGTTCAGTACAAAACATTTGCATCCAAAAGCCCTTAAATAACTCAATTTACGCTTTCTATTGTTGAGTAGGTCATAAGGAGTTTTGTTTAACAAGGACCTGATCAAACACATATTGGTCACATAACAAGTTGTGTTAACTTCTTCAGCCCAAATATTTTTTGGAAGATTTGAATCAATGAGCATAGTTCTTGCAATATCAACCAGAGTTTTATTCTTCCTTTTAACAACACTATTCTGTTGAGGTGTTATTGGAGCTGAAAAGTTGTGATGAATGTCATTTTCAGCACAAAAATTTTCAAGCCTGGCATTTTCAAACAAAATCCCATGATTAGACCTGATCTCTACAATCTTGCAGTTCAGCTTTGTCTGAATCATTTTGACCAAAATCATCAACACATCATACGTTTCATCTTTTGACTTCTGAAACATAGTCCAAGTGTACCTTGAATAGTCATCCATAATCACCGAAATATACTTCTTACCACCTCTACTTTGAATCTTCACAGGACCACACAGATCCATATGAATTAACTCAAGAAGACTTGTTGTACTCACTTTCTTCATTGACTTGAAACATGATCTGATTTGTTTCCCTGTGACACATGCATCACACACTTTGTCATCACCGAATTTCAACTTTGGTAAACCATGAACCAGGTCCCTCGATACAAGTTTGTTCAACATAGAGGAGTCACATGACCAAGCCTCATGTGCCACAAGTTAGCATTTTCACTTTGGGCACTAAGACAAGTTATATCATCTCCTTGGGCAAATTCCAGATCAGCAACATACATATTCTTGCACCTTTTTTCAGTTAGGATCACTTCCTTTGATGTCAGATTTGTAACAATGCAGCTTTCTGATAAGAATCTGACGTCATTACCTTTATCACATATTTGTGAGACACTAAGAATACTATATTTCAATCAATTCACAAAGTATACATTCTCAATAGAGTGCTCAAAATATTTTCCAATTTTCCCGACTCCCAGAATGTATCCCTTCTTTCAATTTCCAAACGAGAAACCTTCACCTTGAAGTGCCTTGAGTGAGACAAAGTTTTTAATCTTTCCAATCATATGCTTCGAACATCCATTGTACATGAACCAGCATTGACTTCTACTTCTTCCACTCCCCTGCAACAAAGATTACTTGTTAGATTTGGGAACCTATTTCAGTCTGAGTACCCAGTAGAGTGCTCAAAATATTTTCCAATTCTCCCGACTCCTAGAATGTATCCCTTCTTTCCATTTCCAAACGAGAAACCTTCACCTTGAAGTGCCTTGAGTGATACAAAGTTTTCAATATTTCCAATCATATGCTTCGAACATCCATTGTACATGAACCAGCATTGACTGCTACTTCTTCCACTCCCATGCAACAAAGATTACTTGTTAGATTTGGGAACCTATTTCAGTCTGAGTACCCAGTATGCAGATAGAGGCATAATAAGAGAATTTATCATCTAGTATGGCAAAATAGTATTTCTCATGTTAAGAGAAGAGATAGAACAAGGACCAGGTCCCTTGTTTTGTATGACATTCTTTTTTGAATAGTTTGTGAAATTTTCTTGAGTTCTTTTCCAAGCTGGACAGTCCTTGTTTAGATGACCAATATGACCACAATGAAGATACAAAATATTATCAAACACAAACACATAGTTGCTGTGAGGGTTATAGGGAGGATTGATGTTCAAGCTTTCCTAAACCCTTCCCATGATTTTGACCCTGACTGGTAAGATTTACAAGCAATTTTGAAGAAGTGGTCCATTTGAGAGATTTCTTCCGTTCTTTTTTGACATGGACCAAGTCCCTTTCTAACTGGACATTTCTCTCCAAAGCCATGGCTAGTTTCATTTTAGCAATATTCAAGCTAGATTCCCGGTAGAGTTGTGAAATCCTAGCCTCAGCTTTTCCTCTGGGGCAGTTCTTACTCCAGTTCACTAATTTTTCTTTGAGTTCTAGATTTTCATATTCCAGAACCATCATTTGTTCTTCTATTACAGACATTTGAGAAATGTTTTTTCATCATGAAATACATCTAGAAGATTATTCATCACATCCTTTTCAATTGTTAACTCAGTGATTGAGCCAATAAATACAACTGCTAGATTTCTCAACCTTTTAATAGAATAAACAAGCAAATTCTGTTTAAGGTCAAAAAGGGTTACCTCTTCTTCAACTTCCTCATCATCAGATTTTTCCATGAAAGAAAATATTTCATCAAACACATACTCACCATCTTTAACTGCAAGCATAGAGGCATCTTCAGGATGTTCTGACTCTTCTGAGTCACTTGAAGAGTTCCCCAAGACTGTAAGGGCCTTCTTCACAACATAGTCAGCAACAACTTTTCTTCCTTTCTTATTGGAGACCAGGTCCCTTCTCTTGTCTTTGTCTCCTCCAATACTGACATAGTCTTTATATTCAAGTTTGTGCATACGACAATCTCTGATAAAATGCCCTAGTTTTCCACACTTGTAGCGTAAGTCATTTTCATTTGCAGTGCTACTAGAGTTTCCTGTCTTCCTAAACCCCTTATGTTTCCTCACTATTTTCTGAAATTTTCTAGTAAGATATGCCAAGTCTTCATCTTCTTCACACTCTTCACTTGGTGTCACTTTCAGTGCTTGTCCCTTTTTACCTCCTTCTTTAAAGATTCCTGATTCATGTTCATCTCATGAGTTTGAAGAATTCCAATCAATACATCCATTGTCAGCACCTTCAGGTCCTTAGCTTCAGTGATGGTATCAACTTAACTAGCCTACGACTTAGGAAGAATTCTAAGTATCTTCCTGACCAGTTTACTTGGGTGAATAGGGTCTCCCAAGCAACGAAGCTCATTTGTGATAGATGAGAATCTTGTATGCATATCATGAATGGCTTCTCCCTCCTTCATGGTGAAGTTTTCATACTGAGTAAAAAATATGTCCACCATTGATTCCTTCACTTTCTCAGTCCCTTCATGAGGAGTTCTGAGACAGCCCCAATTATCTTTAGGTGATTCACTTGTAGAAATTCGATTGTATTCCTCAGCTCCTATACCACATACCAACAGTTTCTTTGTCTTGTAGTTTTCCTCAATCTTCTTTCTATCAAACAGTGTACTGTTGTTGAGTTTTGTGGAATAACTCTTGTAATTTATCCATCTTTCACTTTTATTGTAGGTACATAGGAACCATCAAGCACGACATCCCATAGCTCACTATCCTCAGCCGTGAGAAAATCACGCATTCGAGTTTTCCACCAACTATAGAACTGGCCATTGAAACAAGGTGGCCTAGTTGATGATTGTCCTTCCTCACAAATTAAGTGGAGTTGTTAGGACCCAGGGGTATACCCTAGATGTAACATGGCGTACTTGACCCCGAAGGGGTCTCATACAAGCCCTTAGCATATTATAACATAAGATAATAGAAAAGATACGGAAATTTTAAAACATTTTCCATACAATCAAAGTCTTTATAAAAGCAAAGTGGAAGTCTTACTACACTTGTCTCAAACCATCCAATACAGCTTTAAACAACTCTTGGGACACAGCCCATACAATAGTCTCGAACGTAAAGAAAAGACATAAAGGTAGTGGTGGCTTTATCCTCGATGCTATGAGGACTCACCAAATCTTCAACTCTTTGCACTTCTAGAAACCTATCTTCATGAATGGAACTCAATGTCGCCGAACCCTACATTTGATGAGAATGAAGGCAAGAGTATGTGTTAGTAAAAAATGTACTAAATATGTTAGCTAGCATAACATAATAAGAGCATAACATAAGGGTTAGTCAACATAAGACATAATCCATAAGTATAAGAGATAATTACATGGTCATAAGCATAATCTCCAACATAGGATGAGCATAAGTCAGCATAAGGCATAATATGAGCATAAGTCAACATAAGGCATAATCCAATAACATAGGAAATACCACATATTCATAAGCTTAGCCCATACTCAATTCCTCTCAACATAAGAGAAACTTCATAAGTAACCTTCACGTCATACTTGTGCAATGCATAGATGAGACCCCATAATCCCACCTAGGCTAAGTACCACTTTTAGGCTATCATACTTTTTTATCATATTTGATCTCATATTTTATCTTACTTCTCATAGTTAAGGGAATCTCTCACCTTTAGTCAATCTTAACATGGAAGGCAACTATAGCAACAATCCATCAAAACATACATCATAAAAGAGAAACACTTCTTAGGTAACCTTAAGTCATACTTATGCAATGTATGGATAAGACCCCATAATCTCATCCACACTAAGTATTCCTTTAAGTCATCATTCTTGTACTTCTTGGTTGGAAACTAGTCCCTCTCTTTAAACCTTAGAACACTATGAGGTACTTCCTTAAGCGCATCTTAATTCATTATTAGGTTGAACCCTATGAGATACCCCTCTAAGTATGTCTTAGTTCATTTATGCTTTTGAACACTTGGAGATACTTCTTCAAGTATGTCTTAGTTCATTGGATACGAAGATTGCTACTAGAAACCCTAACTCCACTAGACGAAGGCTTCTATCTCATGAGACCTAACTTTGGGAAAACCTGGACTCTACTATGTGAGAGTTCCCCCTTTACCTTGGATAGTCCTCACATCAACTAGGTGTCGTTCTCCTATCAACTTGAAGCCTGGACCATACCTTGTGTGACACTCCATCCCATTGTCAATATCCACTTGGGGCCAAGCATACACCTGTCATGACCCAAGGCTAGCCCCTTATATGCGAAACGGAGTACAAGACTCTGAAAAGTCTCATACAAGACTCATAGCATGTCATTGCATAAGATAATTGAAATAGTGCGGAATTTAAAACTTTTCTTTTATAAATCCAACAATCGAAAACATTAAAAACAAGCGAAAGTCAATTGTCTAACATGGCCATCTAAACAATATCTCGAAACAAAAGTAGGGTCATGTCACTTTACAATAAAAGTCTACCAAATGTCTATTACATGAAAGAAATGAAACATCAAAGTACTTGTCCTCGAATCCATGAGGACATACCAATAGTCTTGGAAGAACTCAAATCCAAGCTTCAACTAGAGAGAATCACTCAAATGTCGAAACCTACACTTGAAGTAAACATTGAAGAATATGGGTTAGCACATAAACTACTAAGTATGATAGCCATGCAAAAACCATGCTTAAAACGGACATTTTATTTGAAAATCATGATATATGCCAATTTGAGAAAACTTCATACACATAAGTATAATAGGCATAATATACAAACATAACCAACATATAAGTCATATCTTCATATTAGAACATATTCAACATGTAAGACATTTCAACACATTAAGCCTTCACCTTAAGTAACCCCAAGCCATACCTTGTGAAATGTATGAATAGCGTCCCATACCACTATCCACACTAGGTACCACATCAAGGCCACCAAAAGTGAACTTACCATTCATCCTTTCCATCTTTACACCATACTTATACATAAGAGACATAAACATTTCATAACTCATAACATCACATTAGGACCATCATCTACGGCAACCCTAAGTCATACTTGTGCAATGTGTAAGTAACATCCCATACTACTACTCACACTAAGTACTCCTTTGAAGTCACCAAGGACAAGGAACATTCATACTCAATAAGTCATAATAAGGAAGTAACTCATAATACAATCCAAGTAAAGATTACATCATCTCATTAAGCCCATAAGTCAACACTCTTCATTAGCTTCATTAAGAGAACCTTCATTCATTAGACATTAAATCAACCTTCTTCTTTAGCATCATCATAAGAGCACATTCATCTCACTTAACATTATAAAAGAACACACCATGACTACTCTCAGAGCCTACTTGTGACATGCATGGATGGCATCATATACTACCACCCA
>JAJOOO010029083.1:0-14380 GCA_029582685.1 Solanum piurae
GAGTTCTGGGGAAGTTTTCTGTCACGAACCACGGACCTGCAGGACGGACCGTGAGTCCATCTACGGTCCGTGGATGGTGTCCGTGAGTGCCACCTGTAACACCAGAAATCTGAAATCTCTATTTTCGGATACGGGGTGTTACATAACTGGTCTAATTATGTATCCATTCACAAGTAGGGTAGCGAAAGTTTATTTTCCAAAAAGGATTCTAGCATGTGAAGAAAAACTCTCGGTGTTAACTTCTAATGAAATTGTTTGGAGTTATTACTGGTTCCTAGCAAAGAATGTTATTTGTATGTCGACCCTCATTTCTTTAAATTACATTTGTTTGGGCTTTTAAGTTAATGATTAATTTTTCTATTTAATTCCTATTACATTTTCGACTTGCTACTACTACTGTTGTTATTATTATATATCTTTTGGTCGTCACGTTTTCGCTTAGAATTAGTAATAAAACTACTTTTAAACTTTCTATTGTCATCATCTTATTTCAAATTTCTTACTTTTTAAATTATCTATAAGTCAATATTTTGTGTCTATATTTTATATTAGTGTAAAGTTGTAATATTTTGTAAATTATTAATTGTCATCATATCGTATATATTATTCCAGTTAATAAATTAGAAGCTCAGAAGATTTTTTTTGCATAAGGAAAAGACCCAAAATACTTCAACAATTGACTATGAAATAACAACCCAAATCTGCCAAGAAGCTCCAAAACAATGGCCCACACGTAGCAGCCCAGAGCTCCATCAACCCTCTTCATACTTAAAATGACTTTATTTTCCCATTTTAGTCTCAACTTAACAATCTGAAATACCCTAAATGCCCCTATGAGTTTTAAATCAATTAGGGCTTCACTTCCTTACTGATAAAAAAATCCTAGCAGCCGCACTCTCTCCCTCAACTCTCTTCTTTTTCTTCCCTTCCATTTTCAGAAAAACAGCAAGGCTTGTCAACCATGGACAGTGGTAATTTACTCCATTTGCATGCTACTTTCTTCTCAATCATGTGAAGCTTACAAGTCTGTCCAAAACCTACCCCAACGTTTAACTTATTTGACAAATTTCAAAATTCAAATTCAAAATCCCACCCAAACTAAGAACCCTAGTTTTCTACTCCTATAATTATTAGCATTTGGAATCCATTTGAACTTCACCGTAAAGCTTCATAATACCTTTATGTTTCTCTTAGCTTTGTTCTTCTCTGTTGGTACTAGCCACAATAGAGACTCTGCATTTTAATTCACTCGAGCCAGAATCATTTTCGTTGGCAAAAAGGAGTGTACATCCGAGGTTCAAAGACGCCTCAATTCACTGCTCGCAAAAGGTAAAATATGAAAATATTATATGTTTGTTCATAAATTGCTTTTTACGTTTAAGATATGTAATGGTGTTTTGTAAACATGTTAGAAGCCATTTTGTTTCATGTTTAATTCTCTATTATATTTTACCCCATCATGCACATGCTTCTATTTATTGTAATAAATAGTCTAATTAAGCTATGTAGAAATTATAACTTAGACTTATTCTTTTGTAATGATAAGATTAGATCTTGTATTTATATTGCAAGAGAACTATTTCCTTTTTTTAAAAGTCTTCTGATTATGAAGTTCGGATAGTTATATATTCAAGTAAAAAACTTGAAGCCGTGACTTTAAGTCCTATTTTCCACATTTGCATAATCGTACAATAAACTTTTAAGGGAGAATTTTCTGAAAGAATAGAAACGTTCCATGTTCCGATTAATATCAACTCTTCCTCTTCTTCCTCCTCCTCCTCTTCTCTTCCTCCACCTCCTCATCCTTCTCTTGCTCCTGTTCCTGCTTCTGCTTCTTCTCCTCCTCCTCCACCTATAATCCCTTTTATTCTTGAAACTAAGTTGATATTATTACTTTGGTGAGTAGAAGTTATACTTTAAGTTCTTTTTAAATGTTATACAAAGAGGCAATAAGTGTGCAAGACTCGTTACTGTGTGTTCCTCCATGAAATCCCCTTTATGCTTGAAACTAAGTTGAGATTCTTAGTTTGGTCAGTAGAAGTTATACTTTAAGTTCTTTTTAAATGTTATACAATGAGGAAATAAGTGTACAAGACTCGTCATTGTGTGTTCCTCTTGAATGTATATTCCTTGTGTTATCAATTAGGACTGCCCTCTAAATTTTTTTCCCTTTTTATTACATGTACACTTGGGAGGAAAATGGAGTCTTGATTTGAGACTCTCACCAAAAAAATCGAGTCTCATAGACTCGACACTATCATCATACCCGCACATGGAGTCACTATGACATCTTAGACTACCCGAATAGTGAGCAAAACAAGTGGTCCTCACTTGGAGTAACTTATGACTATTTATATTTTGAACATTAATTTGCTTACTTATTTTTCACTATATGTTAATATTGCTTGCGATGTGAATATGTTCTTGTTGTTTAATTCACATCTCTCATATGGTTAGTTCTCAATTTTGTGAATTTTTCTGATAATTTGTATTTTCAAAATTGCAACTTTAGAGGGCCTATTCATGAATCTCTTTTCAATCTCACTTGCGTACAAATTTGGACCTTCAATATTGGTGTTAATCTGTATGACTAAGATACTTAGAACAATAGCCTTGCAGAACTTCATAAGGAACAAAAACTTTTAAAGCTTATTTTCAAAACTAGAAAGTTTAAACCAATAAATAAAATATAATTTGCAACAAAACAGAAACACTATTGAAAATATGAAAATCGATCCTACTAAATACACAGTGTGTCCTTAAAGAAATTATTTTCCTCAAGTACCTGAGGTTAATGGAATATATCCTCCTAGATAGAACGATATTACTCATCGGTGTATTGGTACCTAAAACTACGGTGTTAGCAAACCACTCAACGGTACTAAAGTACAGTAGAATTTGTTCGTGGAGAAGAATAAGAAGTTCTAAAGTTCAAAATTTTTGTTGGTGAAAGATAAGAGGAAACCCCTATATTCATAGACAACAAAGGATAGTGTGAACATATACTTGTTGTGCCTTATCAGAAAGGTCACAACCCTTTGGAAAAGTGAAAATCATAACCTTTCATAAAAGTCACAACTCTTAGAAAAAGTCACAACTCTTCAGAAAAGTCACAACTGTTCGTAAAAGTCACAACTCTTCATTTTCTATTCACATCTTTTAAAATCCAACGATCCCCTGTAGGATTGGGGAATGATACTAAGACAAAGAAACAGACAAGTGTGTAATTTACAAGCAAGAGTAATTGCATCTGGATAAGTAGGTTTCCCATTGAACTTTCCGTAGTTAACATATGTTGGATATACTCGGTCAATCAGTAGATTTGATATCTTGGAATCATAGAGCTATGGTGTATACCTAGACAACTACATGTCACACAATCAATCCTTTACCATTTATGGTTCTCATGAGTTTATATTGAATGGACTTTTACAATCATCCTCTTTGAAGATGCTTACACTTCACACTCACATATGTGATTCCTAATCGTGTCATCGTGTAGATACACTATCTGGTAGAATCTGCCAAACCTAGAAATCATTAAAAAACTTTAAGCTTTATTACCTCATTAAACTATCTTAATGTTTCATCTTTTTTTCCTGAACATTATCTTCACCACGAGAATGGATTGAGTTATTTAACAATGTCAAACTATCAGTCACAACTTTGTTTGATCTCGTTGAACCTAGCTCTTGGGATCTCCAGTTTTCTAGGTAGAGTTACCCCAATGATGACTTTTCCTACGCCTTAAATCCATTCCCTTAGATTATTTACAACCCTCTCTCTACTTAGGATGTTTGTAAGTGGATCCGATGCATTTTCCTTTGACTTCACATAGTCAACTGTGATAATTCTACTAGTGAGTAGTTCCTTAATGATATTATGTCTACTTCTTATATGATGTGACTTTCCATAATACATAATACTCCCTTTACTACCTATTGCATCTTGACTGTTACAGTGTATGCATAATGGTGCAAAAAGGTTTGGGCAAAAAAGAATATCTTTCAATAAATTTCGGACCCATTCAGCTTCTTCACAAGTCTTATCTTGAGCGTTAAACTGAAATTCCATTGTAGAGCAACTGATACATGTCTATTTGGAAGATTTTAAGGAGACTGCTCCTCCACCAAGAGTTGTAAGAATTCTTATACCCAAGATCACATAAGCAATTCCAAGGTCTTTCATATCAAAGTTGTTTTCTAGCATACACTCAATAACATTTATGTTAGAAGTGTCTCTAGTGACGATCAACATGTATCAACATAAAAACAAACAGTGACCTTGTGATTTGAAGTGTCTTTTATATAAACACATTTATAACATTCCTTATTCTTAGATATATTTGCCAGCATAGTTTGGTCAAACATTGTATGTCATTGTTTGGGTGCTTGTTTTAGTCAGTAATTTTACTTAATTAGTTTGCACACTTTATTTATTGTACCATGAACCACAAAGCCCTTGGGGTCTTCCATGTAAAATTCTCCCTCCAATTTTCCATTTAAGAAAGTTATTTTCACATTCATTTGATGAATTTGAAGGTCATATACCGCAGTTAGTGTAATTAACATCAGAATGGATGTATTCCTAGTTACTGGTGAGTATGTGTCAAATTAATGAAGACCTTCTTTCCGTCTAATACCTTTGACGACAAATCTTGCCTTGTATTTGTCAATAGTTCTATCAATTTTCATTTTTCTTTTGAAGATCCATTTTGAACCCAAAAGTTTGTTTTCTGGAGGAAGATCAACCAACTCCCAGGTATGGTTGCTCAAGATTGAGTCAATCTCACTGTCGACGTCCTCTTTCAAAAATGACGAGTCTGTAGAGGGCACAACTTCTTTGAATATTTTAGGCTCATTTTCAAGAAGAAATGCTACAAAATCAGATCCAAAGGAAGTAGATGTCCTTTAAAATTTACTACGACTTGAAATCTATTTATTAGGTACATTCTCCTTTGGTTCTTTCCATGTTAGTTTAAACCCTTCACTAGTCAACTCAAGTCTAGTTTTATAGGAATATATATGTTCTAAGAACCCAACATTATCTGATTCTATTACCGTATTATCATGAATAATTGGATGTTCGAACTTATTAACCAAAAATCGACATGCTATACAGTTTGAAACATATCAAATGAAAACATAGTCCACATTCTTGGGTCCTTTTTTGACCCTTTTGGGGATACAAACTTGGACTTTGGATAAACAGCCCACACTTAAAAATACTTCAAGTTGGGTTTTGTTCCTTTCTTTTTCTCATATGCACTAGACTTTGTCTTGATATGGGTCACTTTATTCTGTATTCAGTAGACTTTGGCTTAGTAAACTTAGATTCAACACAAACTTGTAGTTGCTCTCCTGTCTTCACATAAATCATAAAAATCATGTTTTCTTGAATATTTTAATCAATAAAATGTCAGTCCACCTCTACGTGCTTAATTCTTTCATGATAAACTGGATTTGAGGTGATATGAAGGGCAACTTGATTATCACACCAAAGTTTTACGGGTTTGGGATACTTCAACCCAACTTCACTTAAGAGATAATCTCACATCTGGATTGTTTGAGATACAACTTTTTCTGTCGTACTTCTCCATGAAACCAAATTTCCACCCACAGACACAATAGCCAGTAGTAGACCTTCTATGAATCATGGATACATCCCAATCGGCGGCTGCAAAACACTCAATGCGAGTATGTCCATTATTGATATATACTATGAGAAGTCCAGGGGAGCCTCTCAAGTAACATAATATTTTCTCCAAAGCTGCCCAATATTCTACATCCTTGCTTGTATTGTCCAAATACTCTATGTGAGTGATGTTCAAAAGATATTCGGGAATAGGCTATCTAAGGTTGCAATTTTAAAGATACAAAACATGCAGTGAAGTTAGATAGCCAATAGAATCAGGAAAAATTATTAGAAAAATTCACGCCACTAAGATATTACTCTATGAGAGATGCATTGTTGTTCCATTTGGTCTTTGGAAACTAACCATTGAGATGATCATTGTTTTGTATGTCAAGTGTTTCTAGGTTGGGAAGGTGAAAGATACTCTCAGGTATTTTCCCATACAATCCTACAAATTCCAGCCTCAAAGTTGTGAAATGAGATGTTTTTTGAGGAATGGTGAAAGAGATATTCACATATCTACGATCAAGCTCTCTTAATTGGGTCAAGTTTTGAAGGAGTGATTTAAAATCATGTGTTGTGAGTCTTAGCTTCTTTAAGTGTGTAAAGATATGGCACCTGAGCCTAACTCAACCCCACAAGCTAGCTCATGAGGGGAGGATTGCCCAAGTCCATATAAGGAGACCACTAGTCCACTCCCCAACCAATGTGGGACTTTTTCCCACTCAAACACCCCCTTCACGCCCATACCCGACTAGAGCGTGGAATGTGAGCCCAAATGGGGATGAACCTGGCTTTAATACCATGTAAAGATATGACACCTGAGACTAACTACCCAACAAATGTGGGACATGTACCTACTCTAAAATGAAAGTGAAATGGATTTATGTATGACTACACTTGCTTTCATGATTCCTAAATAGTGCACTACAACCGCAGGACACATTGTTATAGATTAAGAAGTATCTTCACTTTTTTAGAGTAGGTAAAGTCCCACATTGATTGAAGAGTGGAATGGTGGTCTCCTTATATTGACTTGGGAAATCGTCCCCTCATGAACTAGCTTTTGTGGTTGAATTAGGCCAATGTGTCATATTTTTACATGGTATTACAGTCAGGTCCATCCCCGTTTGGGCTCACGGTCCACGCTCCAGTCGGGCCTGGGCGTGAAAGGGGGTGTTAGGGTGGGTAAAAGTCCCACATTGGTTGGAGAGTGGACTGGTGGTCTCCTTATATGAACTTGGAAAATCCTCCCCTCATGATCTAGCTTTTGGGGTTGAGTTAGGCCCAGGCTCCATATATTTACACACTTAAAGAAGATAAGACTCACAACACATGATTTTAAATCGCTCCTTCAAAACTTGACTCAATTAAGAGAGTTGGTCTTAGATATGTGAATTTATCTTTCACCACTCTTCGATAGTTTTGTTCTCAATTCACAATTCTAAGGCTGGAATTTACAGGATTGTATGCATGGGAGAATACTTGAGAGTTTTGTTTTTGTGAAAAGATAGAGTTGAGTTTTTGGAATATCATAGATTTTTCCAGTGTAGTTTATAGAATTTTTCTAGTGTAGTATCTAGAATAATTTATTGAAATAAATATCTACATAGTCTAGAGTATAAGATAGAGTTCACTAGAATTTTTTTGTAGTTGAATCTAGAAAAGTTTCTAGAACCATCCATGAAAAAGGTATAAATATGGTTGGTCTTGTACATTTATAAACAACCCATGAATAACCTAAATCAAAGATTCTTCTTTCATAATCAAGTTCTCCTATCCAAAATAATCTTTCTCCCTTCTAGGTTCCTCTTCTTTAGTTGAATCTTTCGATCTTAATTAATGATCTTGGTATAGCAGGAGGCTTTTCGAATTATACTTTTCTTCTTCTATTCTCTACATGGTATCAGATCCATCACCATACGTTGGCTTCTGGGTGTAATTTCAAGATCGGGTTGCTGGTAGATTCATTTAGTTTGTGTAGATGGATTTAAGAAGTCACGTTAATAGACTGGGGATGCAGTTGTTGAATCAGTTCAATTATAAGGTATGAAAGACATGTATAGAATCATAGCTTGCGGGCAAGTATTTGTGGGATGTTGTTAATGGGAGTAACACAAGTCCTTCTGAAGATGTACCAGAAAATAGTAGTGCATACGATAAGTTTAAGCAGGTTAATGCAAAGGCGAAGTTCATTTTGCAAAGGTCAATCTCCTCCATTTTATTAGATCATGTTATAAGGTGTAAATTAGCTCATGAAATATGGAGGGCCCTCGATCGATTATTCAACAAGAAGAATGAATCTCAGCTACAAATTAGAGAATGAATTGGTTAACGCCACTCAAGGTAATTTTTGTATCGCCGAGTATTTTCTAACGATTAAGAACTTACTTTTTGAGATATTTTTATTGAATCCGGAAGAGGCTATTTCTGAAACGGATGAGAATAATGTAACACATCGGACTTTGAGAGTGCTAAATTGAGATTTGGACAAGTTACTCTTCAATTGTTAGTTTTGGATCAACTTCAAACGACCATAACATTCAGCACATGATGAGTTAGGTGGCCCATCAGGTATTAAATTGAAGGTCATTGAGTCCTCTTTCCAGTGCCACTGAGTTTGCTAAATTTTGAGTTGGATGAAGGAGATATGCCCATTTAATGCAACCGGTCTAGTTAGGGAGATTCATCCATTTTAAGGAGAAGTATTTTGGTCTTTTCCTTACCCTACTAGCCTAACACATTTTTTCACCTTTTTAGGGGTCTAAACTGATTGGAATCAGTTTTAGTCATTCCAAAAGAGCATAGGTTTTTTTAGAGAGAAGTTCAAGAGGAGAAAAAAAAGAACGTTCAAGATTCTTGCAAGCTTTGAGGTTTTTCACCAAGAACTTAGTTCTGTCGAGGTATGCAAGTTTTTATAGTGTTGGGTTTGTTCACCCTCATGCCAATCATGAGTTTTCCATTATAAATTTGTCCATGAGATTGTGTATATTAAGGTTCTTGATGAGTCATTGAGGTTTTGCTTCATTCTTTAACAATGGAGTCTTGTAGAGTTCTTGAGGTGAGAGTATTGCGAATGAGTGATATTTTTCATATAATTTGAGTTGGTTTTCATTGAATTTTGTTGGCCTTGCAAATCTAAACAAGTTTGGGAGTAAACCAATCGATTCTAGATGAGTTAGGCCTTGAATTAAGCAAGAAAAAATCGTCAAAAATCTGGGAAGGGGGTGGGGCATCGCGCTAGCAGTGTGCCCAAACTAATGTTCAGTAGTTTAGGGCCTAGTGCGCCGCGCTAGCAGTCTACTCCAAACTACCTTCAGTAGTTTGAGGCTTGGTGCCCTGCGCCAACAACACACTAGGGTCGTCAGGCCCCTTTCTTCTCTGTTCTTCGTCCCGTATGAGTTCTTTCAAGTCGTGTCTTCACTCTCTTCTCAATAATAACTATCTAAGTCTTCATTAATCATTGAGAGGTCCTGTATATCCTAATCATAACCCTTAAAAATTTATTTCAAATTAAAGTAAAGATTAAGAGTAAAGTTCGAGAAACCATTTTGAGTCATTTAGAGAAGTCTTTTACAATCTTCTAAAACTTGTTTTAAGACTTAAGTAAATGAGTAAGAGGATGAGGAAAGTTGAGTGCATATTTCAAAATCAGTATTAAGGAAGCTAAGTATTCCCAAGTGTAAACACTTTTACTTTTAAAATGAGAGAAAACCTTGATTTCCAAATAAGTTTAGAAGGAGTTTGTGAGTATTATCCCTTTTAAGAGAATATTTTGAGTAATTATCTCAAATTGAGGAAGATTTATGTTTTTAAACATATGGTCGTGAGTTATATATTATTGGAAGTAGTATTGAGCACCGATATGGGGATGAGTTCAGACAAGTCAAAATCCTCACAAACCATGTATGCCAACATGGGTAAAGGATTCATACTTTTTAGATGATTCCTTATTGATTTTAAGCATAGGTTAATGGATCCACTTAGTTGAGGATGTCCTATACTCTGAAAAGGTATAGGACAATAGTGTGGGCGAGATGATGTATCATCACGTAGCTCATACTGATGGTTATCGATTAGAGAATCTCCCAAATACGAGTAAAGAGTTTATTATAGTATTTTTATATACATTAAGTTATTATATACTGTTTTAAAAGCTTTATATATATATATATATATATCTCGCATCTTCTATTGTTGCATTCATATTGAGTTGAGTTGAGATGAGTTGAGGTGAGCATGTTTCCTTTTCTATCAGTTTAACTATGTATCCCCAAGTTTAGTTTTCCATTTGCATGCTTGTACGTTCAATGTAGTGACGCCATTTGACCTGCATCATTTCATGATGTAGATAAAGGTATTCAGGATCTTCAACCGACACTTCATTGATCCCATAGCATTCCAGCTACCTTTGGTGAGTCCCCTTGCTTTCCAAAGGGCTTCAGATTTTGAATTTATAGTGTTAGTATGTTGTGGGTCTTGTCCCTACTTCCATCATAGTATTTAGAGGCTTCATAGACAATAGTATTTGAGGAGTATCTTGCCATTTCCCTTGTGATGTTTTAAAGACTTTGACTTGAACACTTATGTTTATTTGAGTATTTCAACTAGCTTTGAGTTAAAATATTTTCATGAATGATGAGTTATGAGTTGAGTTATGCCTTTGAGATTGCTATTTCACTTGCGTAATTCTTCCACTGAGTAATGATGCAGGCCAAGGGTTCGCTTGGGGACCAATAATGATTCTCGAGTGTCGGCCACGACCAGGGTGTAGACTCGGGGCGTGCCAAATTTGGTATCAGAGCACGAAGTTATAGAGTCCTAGGGTGTCTATGAAGTTGTGTCTATAGAGTCCTGGTTATCGGTGTAAAGCGCACCACATCTATAATTAGGAGGATACAACATTTAGGAAATATTTCACTTCCTTCTTAGTCTCTTTCGTGCGATAGAGTTCAACTCTATAAAAATTTCCTTCTAATTTATGCTTGCACGTATCTTTTCAAATCATGCCTCTATGAAGAGCTGTTCCAGGACGTCGTGCTAGTATAAATGTTAATACCGAGGATCAAGAGGTTCCCAATGCACCAATAGTGGAACCCTCTCAAGGAGAGGTCACAAATGTTGAGTTTCAAGTTGCTATCTAGATGTTGAGTTAAGTGGTGACCAACCAAGCTGGTCAACAAAGAGGGGTTCATCAGGATGTGGATGATACATCCAGGATCCGTGAGTTCTTGATAACAAGTCCTCGATATTTCACAGGTTCAAATGTCACTGAAAATCTGGAAAACTTTGTGGAGGAACTGCAGAAAGTGTTTCGGCTTATTCGTGTTACCGATGCTGAGCATATGGAGTTAGCTTCATACCAACTCAAGGGTGTTTATATAATTTGGTACGACCAATGGAAAAAGAGCAGGGCTAAAAGGGCTACCAATTGTGAGCTGGACTGTGTTTGAAAGTGCCTTTATGGGGCATTTCTTTCCCCGTGAGCTGAGAGAGGAAAAGGTAAGAGAATTTTTCACTCTTAAATAGGAGTCCATGAGTGTGCATGAGTACAATCTCAAGTTCACTGAACTATCCCGTTATGTGTGTGAGATGGTTACTGATATGAAGAGCAAGATGAGTCTCTTGGTGTCCGAACTATTCTGCTTGTCAAGCAAATAGGGTAAGGCTACTATGTTGATAGAGTACATTGAAATAGCAAGACTTATGATCCGTGTGCAGTAGCTTGAGGAAGACAAGTTGAAAGATAGGGAAGAGTTTCGTAATAAGAGGGCCAAGACATCACGTAATGAGTCCGGACAACAAAAGGCCAGAAATATGAACCAGTCATCCTTTCAACTAAGGCCAGCTGGGCCTTCTCCATCACCTACTAGTGCACTTGCATCAAAGAACAAAGATGAGTTCAAGAATAATAATTCATAGAACTTTAGAGATCGACCTACTCATCTCAGGGTAGTGTGGCACAAGCGGCCATCTGGACTCCAACATGTGCTAAGTGTGGTAGAAACCACCCAGGATCATGCCGTGATGGCTCCACTGTTGTTTCAAGTTTTGGCAGACAAGTCACTTTATGATAGAGTGCCCTAAGAACAGGCAGGGTAATAGTATTGGGGGCAATAGAGCCTAATATTCTTCAGCGGCTCCCGTAGACAGAGCTGCACCTAGATGAGCTACTTAAGGGACAGGCGGAGGAGCAAAATGTCTATATGCTATCACTAGTCGCCAAGAGCATGAGAATTCACAAGACGTTGTCATGGATATGATCAAAATGTTTACTTTTGATGTATATGCATTACTTGATCTAGGTGTGAGTCTATATTTTGTCACTCCTTATACAACTATGAGATTTGATATTATTCCCAAACAACTTCTTGAGCCCTTCCGTGTTTCCACACTTGTTGTTGAGTCTATCCTAGCTGAGAGAGTTTATCGTGATTGTGTCATCTCTGTCAATCACAAGGACACCATGGCTGACTTATTTGAGCTAGACATGGTGGACTTTGATGTTATTCTAGGTATGGACTAGCTTCATGCTTGTTATGCCTCAGTTGATTCTAGAACTCGATTATTTAATTTCTAGTTTCCTAATGAGCTTTTGTAGAGTGGAGAAGTAGTTCAGCAGTGCCTAAGGTTTTTTTTATTTAATACCTTAAGGCCAGAAGGTTTGTCTCTAAGGGATGCATCTATCACTTAGTCCGAGTTAATGACTCTAGTATTGAGACACCACCTATTCAGTCAGTTCCAGTTGTGAGTGAGTTTCCAGAGTTCTTTCCAAATGATGTTCTTATAGTCCCTCCTGAGAGAGAAATCAAGTTCAACATAGATATTCTTCCTGATACTCGACCTATCTCCATTCTTCCATATAGAATGGCTCCAGCTGAGTTAAAAGAGTTAAAAGAGAAGTTGAAAGATCTTCTTGATAAAGGTTTTATTCGAATTAGTGTCTCACCTTAGGGGCACTTTGGTCTTATTTGTGAGGAAGAAAGATGGTTCTCTTAGTATGTATATTGATTACCGCCAGTTGAAAAAGGTCAACATAAAGAATAAGTATCCTATTCCGAGCATTGATGATCTTTTTTATCAACTCCAGGGTGCCACTTGTTTTTCTAAGATAGACCTCTGATCTGGCTATCATTAGTTAAGAGTAAGGGAAAGTGACACCCCAAAGACAGCATTCAGGACCCGTTATGGTCACTATGAGTTTCTTGTTATGTTCTTTTGCTTGACTAATGCTCCTGCAACATTCATGGACCTTATGAATAGAGTATTTAAGCCATATTTTGATAGGTTTGTTATCATGTTTATTGATGACATTCTGATTTATTCGAGAAATGAGGAGGATTATGCTAATTATCTGAAAGTAGTTCTCCAAACTCTAAGAGATAGAGAGTTGTATGCCAAATTTTTAGAGTGTGACTTTTGACTTGAGTCTGTGGAGTTTTTAGGCCATTGTATCTAGAGAAGGGATTCGAGTTGACACTCAAAAGATTGAAGCAGTGCACAACTAGACTAAACTGACATCTCCAACTAATATAAAGAGTTTCATGGGATTGAGTGGTTATTAAAGAAGTTTTGTCGAGGGGTTTTCATCTATTTCATACGTTGACGATTACTCATAAGACAGTGAAGTTTAACAGTTTGAATCTTGTGAGAAAAGCGTTCAGGAATTGAAAACTCGGTTGACTATTGCCCTAATGTTGACTCTACCAGAAGGTACGCAAGGCTTTATTGTTTATTGTGATGCGTACAGAGTTGGACTTCCTTATGTATTGATGCAGAATGGTCAGGTTATAGCCTATGCCTCCAGACAACTTAAGATTCATGAGAAGAATTACCCGACTCATGATCTCGAGTTAGCAGCAGTAGTATTTGTTTTCAGCCACAGAAAGCTTAATCTCAAAAAGAGGAGGTGGTTGGAGTTGCTCAAGGATTATGACATGAGCATTCTCTATCACCCAAGTAAGGCTAATGTTGTTGGTGATGCTTATAACAGGTTATCTATGGGTAGTATGACTCATGTTGAGGAAGACAAAAAATAATTGGCTGAAGAAGTTCATAAACTTTCCTGATTGGGGATCCTTCTATTGGATTCCAGCGAAGGTGGAGTTGTGGTGATGAATGGAGCTGAATCATCACCAGTGTCTGAGTGAAGGAGAAACAACACCAAGACCCGATTTTGGTTGAGCTAAAATTAAATGTTCAGAAGTAGAAAGTGATGACTTTTGAACAAGGGGGATATGTTGTGTTGAGATATCAAAGTAGATTGTGTGTACCAAAGGTGGATGAGCTCCAAGAGAGGATCATGGCAGAGGCTCACAGTTCCAGATATTCTATATGTTCTGGTTCCACAAAGATGTACCGTGACTTGAGAGAAGTATATTGGTGGAGTAGTATGAAGAGGTGTATTGCAGAGTTTGTCACTAAGTGCCCAAATTACCAAAAAGTCAAGGTAAAACACCAAAGGCCCGGTGGTTGGCTCAAAACAAAGATCTTCCGGAATGGAAGTGGGAGATGATCAATATGGATTTCAATACTAGGTTGTAGCGATCTCGCATGCATCATGATTCTATTTTTGGCGTTGTAGATCGGATGACTAAATCAGCCAGAATTGCTAGTTTTGTTTGAATTTTATTGTTTTGTTATTTTAAATTTTTATTTATTTAATAGTGTTTGATCTTCAAAGTAGATTAAATGTCTGACTTTTGTGTTAGTGTCCTGATTTACTTTTAAATTTTGGGTCTTGATG
>JAJOOO010029084.1:0-18551 GCA_029582685.1 Solanum piurae
TAGATTTTAACATTCGTTTCTCCTAATTTGACATTAATATTACCCTCTTGTTGTATGATTTACCACTAGAAATTAGAATTTACATCATTCGTAATTGATAAATTAAAATAGATTTTTAGTTTTACGTCATTGTTTAATTTAAATTTGATCCAACCTATTTTGATAACGATATATGTTGAACGAATCGAATCATAATTCGTTAATTGCATTTGAATCGTCTTAGCCACATATATATATTCACCAAACTTGATCGATCAATTAATGAGCAATCCTAATGTAGGCGAATGTGATAAGGGATGAATAATCCAAATATAAGCGGATTTGATAAGAGATCGGAGATGCATAAATAATATGTCCTTTTTTTTAACCCTCCCCAAGAACTTTAACCATTTTACTTTCTTGATAACTCGAACCCACAATCTTAAGCTTGAAGATAAAAAATGTGTACCACCTGAACAACCCCTCTTGTTGCAAAAATAGTACTTCAAAATTCATTATGTGTCTAAATACTTTTGTTCTTCTTGACAATTGTTATTTTGACACTTTTAAAGAAATAAATTAAAATGAAACGGTTCAAGAATGTCAACCGCTCGAAATGAATCTCCAAATGCATAGATTTATCGATCTATAATCAAATTCTTATTAGTGATTGATTATTTCTAATTTAAATTCAAAAATGACTTTATGAAAAATCTTTTACACAAGTAGCTTGATCTTCACTTGTAAAAATGACAAGAAGTAAACAAATTTTATGGCATATCTGGTATTTTAAAATCAAGAAATTGGCTTATAAAATTGGGAGTGAGAGCTGTCAGTGATTAAAGGCATTAAATGGCTAAATATGTAAGGTAAATATATTTTTATATTTAATTATTAACAAATGACGTCGATGAACTATTTTTCATAATTGGATACAATATTTGAGTTTTTATCAAGTTATAATAAAATCTCCCTTTTAGAGTAAGATTTTCACCACCTCAAATATTAACAGATTTCTGTTACCTATTTCTTCCCCTCCTCCCTAACAAAGTTTTTTTTTTTGAAAAATAGAGGCCGATCTTTTTCTTTCCACTTAAGTTTGTGGTGTAGTGCATTTACCTCCTTAAGTTTCCCTCTAAGTTTGTGGAGTAGAAGGCATTAACTTTTTCCTTAAGTTGGTAATGTAGTGCATTTAACTCCTTTTATAAATGAGGTTTAGAGCTTCTTTTGATCGTGATGTCCGCGCCAGCTTCTTCATCAATAATATTTCCTCTCTCCCTATTTACTTGTCCACTTTTCTTTTTTTAGTTGTCCCTAATTACTTGTCCATTTTGACAAATCAAGAAAGGACAAAATATTTTTACTTATTATATCCTCAATTAATTACTTTGAAAAATATAGAACTTTTTGAAAATTTTAAGTTTTTAATTCATCCACTCCATAATTAATCGGGGTAAAATGATAAACTCACTATGTCAATAATTGCTTTCTTAATAGGCGTGTCAATTCAAAAGTGAACAAGTAATTAGGGACAAAGGAAGTATGTATTAGGTAATTTTGTTCATCAAGGTTAGGATAGATGGGAAGAAGCACCTAGTGTTTTTTTGTTTCTGCTGAGAATTGAACCTAAGACCTCACGATTTTAACCATTTCATTGATCACTAGATCACACCCTTAGATATGCATAGCTGCATCTCATATTTATTTGATGACATGTTTCATATCGAGGCTTTAAGTCTTATTATAATAATTTAATTATATATTTTTATCATGCTATGAACGGATTAAAACAAAGTATAAATCAACTAATTAGTATAGAACTATATGTTGTAATATTGACTTTTGAATAAATACAGAATTCCAAATCAATCATTTTAAAAGTACACAACAAAACAACTATTACATATTTTAAAAGTTTGAATTCATAAAATTAAAGTCTTAAAGTCATATTATTATCGAATGGTGATAAATTTTCTCTTTGTACTATTTTGATTAGCTTGCATGGTTATTTTAGGTTTAAAAAAGGGAAAAGATAGAACTCATATTACACTTTTTTATAACCAATAAAAAAAACTCAAATATATAGTTTTCTCATGCCCTTTGCTCCTTTAATCACAATATATTCATTTTCTTTTGAATCCCTTCACATTTACCTTTCCCTCTTGTAAGCTTTTATTAACTTTCTAACCACCAACAAGTGCTAATCACTTTCCATTAATTAATAATCTCAACAACCTAGAATCACTTTTAACAACTGTATTAGTTACTATTAGTATTTGGCTACATAATTGTAAGACAAAAAAAATTAGGATTGGAAGTCCAACTATGATTATGAGTACCTAAATGCAAAATAATCCGTTGCTACCACACACAAAAAAAGAAACTGATAATGTGGTCGTCCGTACACAGTATATTTGAAGTTGAAATTTGAGACATTAAGTTTTTAAAATTGTGGTTAGACGTAAATTTTACAATCTCAAAAATTTGAATTTGTGTTTATACGTGCATTTTATCGAGCTTTCATTTGATCATAGATTTTGAAGTTAAAAACTTGAAAATTTGAATTGTATTTGAAATTTAAAGTCATGTTTGGACATACGTTTTATTTGAATCAAAATTTCAAAACCTGACCAAACAAATATTTGAAAATATGTTTTTAAAATCTGATCCAAAATCTATACCTAATAACTAGTGAAATAATATGTAGGCATAAAACATAAACGTGCCTTTAAATTTTAGCTCAATTATCATCTATGCCTTCCTCCAAAATATGTATAACTAGACACTTAAATTTATATTAAATTAAATAAATAGACACAAATATTCTATATAAAATATAAATAATTTGAGTATATCTCCTGTGAATTGTAATATACCTGTGAACTTTAAATCAAGTCGAGACAAGAAAACATAAAATACAAAAAAATAATATATATATATATATATATATACTCCTTCTGTCCCAATTTACGTGACACATTTCGCTTTTCGAGAGTCAAACAGTTTAAGTTTGACCAAGAATTTGCTCATGGAATCTTCAAATTTTTCAAAATGAAATTTATATATTTGTAAACTACATAAAAAGTACTATAAGTCACAATAATTGATAATTCAAAATATTTAAAAGATATATGAAAAATTTATGGTCAAAGATAGACTTGTTTGAATCTCGAAATCTGAAATGTGTCACATAAATTGGGACAGAGTACTAAGGTATTATTATATGTATGGAGAGAAAAGAAAAATACTAGTAGGAGAAAGGAAAAGGGGTGGGGGTAGGTGTAAGATTGACCGAACGACTATCGCACGCACACCACCATTTTCTCAAGTCTTCTGTTTTCATCAATACCTACCAGTCTACCCACTAATATATAAACCCCCTTTCCCTTCTTTTATTTCTCAGCTTGCACGTTCCCTTCCTAAAAGAGAACTACAAGCTTCAATCTTTACTCTTTCAATTCATTTCGTTACGCAAATTTTATAGATTTACTTTCAAGTTAACGAGATTAAATTAAAATGCATACCATTACTCCGTCATCGGGTGTGAGTCTCAAATCCTTAGTCCGGCAAACATCGCCGCCGCCGGGTCAGATCAACCGGTTCATCCCGGCTCGACTCGTTGTTCAATGCGGGTACCGGTTTGACTCAGCCAACACGAACGCTAGTACTGTGAATACCAACGGTGTTCCGGCGAGCAACAACTTCGCCGGCCATGTCGGAGCGTCAAGAGCTGACTGGCAGAGCTCTTGCGCTATTCTGGCTAGCAAGGTTGTTTCGCAGCAGCAGGATACTGAGAAAACAGGTGGAGCTGGTGAGATTACTGTCGTGAACGGACACAAAACACTGGATCTCGTTCCTATTGATAACAATCTCCCCAAGCCGCTCACGATTACGGATCTCTCTCCTGCGCCGATGCACGGCTCGCAGCTTCGTGTGGCCTACCAAGGAGTACCTGGCGCGTATAGTGAAGCTGCTGCTGGAAAGGCTTATCCTAAATGTGAAGCCATACCTTGCGATCAATTTGAAGTTGCATTTCAAGCCGTGGAACTCTGGATCGCAGATCGTGCAGTACTTCCTGTAGAGAATTCTCTTGGAGGTTCAATTCACCGCAACTATGATCTACTCCTCCGTCACCGTCTCCACATAGTCGGTGAAGTCCAACTTCCTGTTCATCACTGCCTCTTAGCTCTTCCAGGCGTTCGTAAAGAGTACCTAACTAGAGTCATCAGCCATCCACAAGCCTTAGCCCAGTGTGAGCTCACTCTCACAAAACTCGGCTTAAACGTAGTGCGCGAAGCCGTCGACGATACCGCCGGAGCTGCGGAGTACATCGCCGCCAACAACCTACGTGACACAGCCGCAATCGCGTCCGCACGCGCCGCAGAACTATACGGTCTACAGATCCTCTCCGAAGGAATCCAGGACGATTCAAGCAACGTGACTCGATTCGTGATGTTAGCCAGAGAACCAATAATTCCACGAACCGATCGTCCATTCAAAACGAGCATAGTTTTCGCACACGACAAAGGAACGAGCGTGCTGTTCAAGGTGCTATCAGCATTCGCTTTTCGGAATATCAGCTTGACGAAGATCGAGTCTCGGCCACATCGTAACCGGCCGATTCGATTGGTGGATGATGCGAATGTGGGAACGGCAAAGCATTTTGAATACATGTTCTATGTAGATTTTGAAGCATCAATGGCGGACGTGAGGGCACAGAATGCGTTGGCTGAAGTTCAGGAGTTCACATCTTTCTTGAGGGTATTGGGTAGCTATCCTATGGACATGACCCCATGGTGTCCATCTAGGGAAGAGTAGCAATTCTTTTTCCTACTCAAAATATGAGACGTGAACAAATAATTATTTTCTTTAATTTGTAATTATATTTTCCGAATTAGGAAAAATACAAGCAATTTAAGTTTAATTCCATTTATATTTTCTTTCTCTATACTACTGATTTAATTTTCGGGACGTATGATTTTACTCTCAAATAAATGAAGGTAGAAGTGGAAATGAATGTTCAGTATTTTTAAAGTTCAATTTCAAATAACTGTCCCTATGATGCTTTATTCTGTCCCTAATATATTTGGTGTTTGGAGAAAAAAGAAAAGAGTTGGACATGTATCATTGTAAAAAAAAAAAATTAAAAAAAGTAACTATTGTTTTTAAAATGAATTTTTTTTTTTGAAAATTGGACTTGTGTTTATGAATATAAATTAGCATTGTTTTTTTACTTCACATCGTTGAGGTATGCTACCTGGTTTGATACTGTCAATAATCACATGTTCGAGAGTAGAAAAATTACCACAAGAATAATTAGCTTACGTTGCTCTTTTGTGAATAATTTAGAATGAGCATCATTTTATTAACTAAACATATTTTCCGAAGTGGAATTTTTAAAAAAATTCATGGCCAAAACGCCTCCTCAAAAAGTTAGGTGGGATTGATGAATTTGATTTTAGCTTTGACCTATGAGTTTGTGGTGGCTGCTTTCCTTCTTTCTTTTTTGCTCATTCGTGTAATGTTCATTTTTTCAAAGTTTCAACTACTTTTTCTTGACTTCTTCAGTTTTCATGGCGGCTGCGTCATACAAGGCATTTTACTACTTTTTTTTTAATTGAGAAAATGTGTCCTTTTCTTCTTTAAATAGAAAAATGACATATCCTAAGAGGATTTTGAATGAAAATGGCAGGTAGGAGTAGATGCTCATATATACTATAGTACGTACATCTTCTGTTTTCACATTACCTTTTCTTTTCCATTTCTTGATAACCTGGTTTGGAATACAACAACATACTCGATAAAATCTCATAAAGTAAGACTAAGGAGGGTAAAGTATATATTAGACACTAAACCTCGCAAGGCAAGACAACACTTTACTGCTATTACCTTTTTATCATAATACCTTCACTCATTCCTATTTAAAGTCATTTCCTTGGTTATATGAGGGTTGTACGATATTTTGTTTAATCACTTCTCTTCAATACTTATTCGCCCTACCTGTACCACTCTGCATACCCACTAGTCCACTACAACCAACCTCTCGCTCCTCCTCACCAAGGCGTCGATGCACCTCTGCACATGCTCAAATCATCTCAATCTCGCTTCCCTCATCTTGTCCGCCACATAGATTTCACCATTAGTATATCCACACATCCATCTCATTATCTTCAGCTTCACAACATGAATCTTTTGAACATGAGATTTCACCATTGATTTTTTTCCTCTTCGTGATTAAATAGAAGAAATAGCGTACCGTGAAAATACTTTAATTTTTTGTATAATCATTTTTATAAAGTTAGAGTTTATCATACTGATCCAGGGCAATTTCGAATCAAAATTATAATGACACAGACATGAATAAGCCAAATTTCTAATCAAGAATGAAAATTAAACTCTATATCGCAAAATATACAAAGATAAATCTAAATCTTTTCCTTGATTTGATTTTGGGAAAGTCTTATTTCACTATCGTGTTGGTGAGGGGAATTGATAGTAAATCATTTTTAAAATTAGTGTGATAGGTGGATATATATATATGCCTGATTAAAACCCCTCAATTGTTAATACATTATGACGCCATACATCATGCCTTATTTTACTTTAAATTAATTTTTTTGACTACATTAACATCACTCTACTTTACCAATATTATTATCAAAAGTCTTGTTGCTTATAATTAATGAGAGAATCCCAAATTTATATTATCACCTTATTATTTCTCAAATCCAAAATAAAAAGAGCGTGTGGTGGAATTTAATAAAAAAATTATACAACATTTATAAGTATTATAATTTATAGTATATAACAATTGCAAGAAAGGTTTAATATCATTTATATTCTTAGCTTTTTTTAAAAAAAGACAAATTATTAATGGAAATAAAATATGGGAAAAAATAACTTTAAAAAGACACTAATCAGTGGAGGAGTATTAAATTGCCGTTGAATATATATTTTTAGGAGCGACATTTATAAGTATTATAATTTATAGTATATAGCAATTGCAAGAAGAGTTTAATATTATTTATATTCTTAGTTTTTATTTTTTTTTAAAAAGACAAATTATTTATGGAAACAACATATGGGAAAAAATAACTTTAAAAAGACACTAATCAGTGGAGGAGTATTAAAAATTTATACAACATTTATAAGTATTATAATTTATAGTATATAACAATTGCAGGAAGAGTTTAATATCATTTATCTTCTTATCTTTTATTAAAAAAGACAAATTATTTATGGAAATAACATATGGGAAAAAATAACTTTAAAAAGACGCTATCAACATGAGTTGTGGTGCACTGGTGGGAGTGCTTCACCCTAGAGGTCTTGAGTTCGAGCCCTGGGCATGGAGAAAATTCTGTTGGGAGTGCCGTTCCCAAATGGGCCCTGCAGAGTGCGATCCGAATTTAATTGGAGCTCCAATATGAGCTTCGGACACCGAGTGGGAAATCAAAAAAAAACTTTAAAAAGACACTAATCAGTGGAGGAGTATTAAGCAAAAATGACAGGATCTTATCCATGATTATAGCTAATTAGTCCTCAAGTGATTTGCTAATTTCTAACCATAACTTAAGTCGGCCACTTATTTCTGTTTATTAAATAATCACAACCACCTTTGTGAAGTACAATAGCAAGCTACCAAAAAGATGGTAATGGTTATAATCAAAAGTTGTTGGTGATGGCTGACACCATGACAAGTCTTAAATTTGATGCCATCAAATGAGCCTTTCGGGATGAATTCAAGATTTATAGTTTGTTGGTTTATACAATGATTTTAAATTAATATTATATTAATAATAACTAAATTTTTGATATAATATTAAATTTGGACATAAGTTATTAAATTCATGACATGAACATATAACCAACCCTTTATATTCGTGCCAAATCTTCACTTCAAATGAAAAACAAAGTACTTGTTCTACTTGATGTTTTTCTTAAGAAGTAAATTATTAACATTGGTAAGTGTAAGAAATGTACTCTTCTAATGCATTTTGATTTGTTGGGTGTCTAAATAAAGTCTTAAATTGATAAATCAAATAAAAAAGAAGCTACTTATAATGTGTGTCCTTTTTGAATAATACTGATTGGCTCAAATGGATGTTATCATATCATTTTAAAAGTATTTTTGAACTATTTAAGCCAAACATAATTACGTATAACATGTTGTTAATCATATTTTTCAAATATAAGTTCATACTAGTGATGAATAATTATTTTGAAAAATGTACATTAAGATGTTATAAAAATATAACCTTCGATAAGATTTATGGACGGCTATGTGTATATTGACAATTTCCCACTCAAAGTGTGAATAGGTTTAGATTCTTGAGTTTTCCTCATGCATAGTTCTTTTAAAAATAGTTGGTCAACTCAAAGTTAATGCCTTAAGACTTGATACCTTTAAAATATCTTTTTGAAAACTTTCATTAAAACCCCTTAATAACTATTTTAATTCAAAATTTGCCTTACCTACTATTTCTTAGGCTCATATATTAAACCTACCCTTTCTTGCACACCAGAGTATTTGGAGAGAAAACAACCACATCATCAGAGTAATTTCATAAATAAAGTATATTTGAGAAGGATAGTATGTATGTAAATCTTATCTGGAGGTACATATATAAATTATTTATGATAAATTCTCGACACAAAATAGATTGAAAAGCATGACAAATAATAAGGAAAACATCTTGAACAATTGGTTGAACTTATATATTCTCCCTTCAGTTTTGTAATTATATTCATTAATATAAAGATCAAACCATCATAGTGATAAAAAAAAATTAAAAAAGGAATAAAAATAAAAGTAGGGAAATTAATATTGTGCAAAAGAGAACATAAAAGAATACGTTAGTAACAATACAAGAAACAATAGATAATAGCAGAAGATGAAATAAGATTTACCTTTGAGGCAATTTTACTTTTAAAAGAAAATGGCTGTATTATAATTTGTTGTGCAAATTGAGGAAACTATAATTAGAAGATATATTATTTTTTCATTGCATAACCTAATTAACAATTACAATATGAATGGTAATTGTAAAAAAAGTGTCACTTCCATGAGAAGTTTGTTGAAATGATAAAATATAATTCTTTAATTGGAAGCTATGATGACGAGTCAAGTTGATTATAAAAATAAATATTGACTATGTCACTTAAATTGGTTGTTGTTCAAAAAGTTGGTGGAAGGACTGCCCTAATAAGTCTAGTTGAGTTTTATTCAAAGAAATTTCTATAGTGGATTTTGTAAGAGAGAGGACATTTTTATCTTAATTGTATTAGAAAAATTAATTAGTCTTAGTGGGGTTTTACATCATCTTTCTTTAAAGTGATTAGATGGAGTTCCACACACTAAATAATTATTTAAGGAAATAAGTAAGTAATGTACTGAATTAGTCTACCTTAATTTTAATCATATAAATAATAAAATCATACTGAAAAAAATTGTAAACCTATTCTTAATCATGTATAATTCCATGCATGAAAGTCTTATACATTAAATTGTTTAATTGTGTAAAATTAAATGTATCACTATAAAAGAAAAAGATCTATTTATTAACTGAGTCTATTTCTTACCCATGTTAATACGTTTTCTTAAAGTTTTACAATATCT
This sequence comes from Solanum piurae, assembly GCA_029582685.1. Lineage (NCBI taxonomy): Eukaryota > Viridiplantae > Streptophyta > Magnoliopsida > Solanales > Solanaceae > Solanum > Solanum piurae. Next base: position 9,599 of record JAJOOO010029084.1, read on the forward strand.
AAGAGTCTATAATTACTCCTATATGTCAAAGTATTGAGAATTTATATGCCAAAGAAAGATAAAAAAAAATTAATGATAATTATTACTCTATCCTTTCACTTTTATTTGTCACGTTTCATTTCACAAAGTCAATTTGACAAATATTCTTTGGAACTAAATTGAATTAAACTAGATGGAAAATACTATAAGCGCAATCATTCTCATACTATTATAATTAAAAAAATCATCTTAAAATATTGGTCAAGGTACATTCTGTTTGACTCTTGAGAAGGAAAATGTGACAAGCAATTGTGAATGAAGGGAGTAGTGAAATATAATTTTTTTTTGTAATGACTATTAATGATATTTAACAACTTTGATAATAATTATATTAATATTATTATTATTGTTATTTTCTACTGTCCAACCATCAAATACACTTGTATTTGGGCCAATACTCACAGTGGTTTTCTTTTATGGCCCAACAAGTTTCCCCCCAGGAGTATTCAGATCAACATCTTATTGGGCTTTAGCACATGATCAACATCTAATTGGGCCGTAGGTACAACAAGCTTTAGTCCATTAATGTCAAAATTGGATGGGCCGTAGGTACAACAAGCTTTAGTCCATTAATGTGTTGCAAGCAAATTGGTGAATGTGACACACACATGACAAATCGATATAATTTCATGGTATACATAACCAAATTATCCAGTTGATTACTCATAAACTATACATGATCGTCATAATTTAAACGCTACTAACAAAGAAGAGGAAAAACAGGTTATATTTCAGAAGTGTGACATATGAAAGATCGGTACGACTTTATGTTATGATTAATCTAATTATCATGTTGAATTATTCACAAATCATAACATCAAAATTACAAACCAAGAAGAGGAAAAAAATAATCCTAAATTGCTTCATGCAAGTTATGACAGACCAATACGACTTCATACTATTCAATCTAATTATCTGAATTAAAGCTACAAAAATTGCAAGATATATGTGATATGCAAGAATAAACCTTGAACTCTTGGTTATAAAATAATATGATTGATTAGATGCTATATGCTTGGGATTATAAAACATTTGAAATCTTTAGAAGATCTAATTTTGATGCCAAAGATGTCAAATCCTTAACACTTGTCCAAGCAAAATACAGTTAGTGCTAAACAAAGTAGGGATTCTGTTATAAAGTCCAGATATAGAAGTGACTTAAATTTGTAATGTCTAGTCTTTAACAAACATAAACCTTAGTGGCACTATGTCTGGAAGGCACTCACAAGTCACAATATGAAGAAACAAAGACACCTTTAATTAATCCATAAAAAAAAAGTGAAAAGATAAAATCATCAAAATCATTTGGGAGATTAGATTTGTTTTCAGGGGCAAAGTATTTTTTTAATAAAGCTTCCCCCTTGGAAGTCAAGAATATTCCCTCTTCTATTTGGGGGTCTTATTTACACAAACTCCTTTGAGAAATAATTTCATATTCTTTTTTACAGACTTCACTTATAAAATTACACTGGAATTATTGTTATATCACATTTTAGAGGATAAACGGTAATTACCTTCTAACTAACATGATTGTTAAAATACTTTTTACACTAGTAGAAAATACGTACATGAAACTTACACTCGAAATTACATAATGCTAGTAGATCATTTTTTGGGTATAATGAAAGTTAACCTCATTGTATGTCATTTATATGGCTTATGCCTTATGGACAGATTCAAAATTTGAAATTTATGAGTTTCTACTCAAGTTAATACTATAATAATAATAAAATTCACAATTAAATATTTGTAGATATTTAGTAAATTTGTATTGGGTACGGAACAAAAACTACGAATACAAGCCTCTAGTTTAGTCCCCATCAATATAATGGAAAGTCTAATATTTAAAAATTGAATTAGTTTGTCCTAGGAAATTATGAGATAGCGATGTTACGTACTCTCGAAAGGAAGAAGATAAAACCTTATCAAATCGCATTATATTCGCAATATCATGTAACGAATCTATGCGGTTGAATTGAAAAGTTGCTACTTTGCAACTTCACTTTTTATGACTCGTGAGAATAATTGAATTGGTGTAGCATATGATATTGCATATGAAAGGCCAACAATTGATTTCCACGTCGACACCTTTCAATCAAGCTTATTTTATTGACTTTGCTTAGTACGATTTACATAATTTTATATAATTTACGAATTATTGCGTAGGAGCGAATTTACGTGCGCTTCAAATAGTAGTGGCTGTAACTATAGGGTAGCAATTTCCTAACATTTTCCTGTTCTAACTTTGGGGGGGGAAATCAACAACTTTCATACTACAAAGAAGTATCTCAGCTCCTTCCATTATGTCAACAAAATACATTTAAGAAAAGTGCAAATGGCAGCTAGAATAGAGAAAGAAATAACGATTCCCAAGACGGTGGATTTTAGTATCTTACCATAGTTTGTTGTAAGAATAAATGATGTGTATAACCAACAAAGATTGTGATATAATGGTAATTATATTTTTATCCTTAATTAAAAATTTAAGTTTGAATTTTTTTAAATACAGAGTTATTTTTATTATGAAGGGTTTTATCCCAATATAGAACTTCTCGATACAAATCCATTCAGATACCTTTTTATTTATTAGAACTATTTCTGAAACGTGTCTGGAGATATAGTTAAAGCCATACTCAAAATGTTTTTTCAGTAAAACAAATTAAATATAGCCTTGGTGGGATGATTAAGACTTTTCAATTTTTAGAAATTTTAATTTTTTTTATATTATATATGATTTTTTATTCCTTATCGATTTTAAGTTTATTAATCATAAATTTCAATTAACCGAACTAGCGCACTTTATAGTTCATATGTACCTGATGATTAAAAAAGACTGGAAAAGGAGAAAAGATAAGTAGCTAGTGATGTAAATTGTGTCCAAAGGGTTGACTTTTTGATTCTGTCAACCACTATATTACCACATTGAATTTTAGACTCTTTAAATGTTTTTTTTTTCATTCGGTGTTTGGTACCCATATTGGAGTCTGACTAAATTTGGATTCGCACCGGGAAGTCCCACATTGGGAGGTAAAATGCTCCCTAACAAAGGCGATTCCATACCCAAGGAAATTTAAACCCAAGACCTCTTGGTTAAGGATGGAGGAGTACTTACCACTCCATCACAAATCCTTGTTGGCAACTCTTTAAATGTTTACTCTACTACTTGGACCACTATACAAATTAAAGTTGAGTGCTGGTCACATGAGAATGCATGGCATGTAAAAAAAAAGGTAGATGATGGGTGGGTGGGACCAAGATTAATTATCTTATAGAGTAGTATAAAGTAAGTATATATTCTAGGCAGGCAGAGTTAGTAAAGGTTCAGAGGTTTATTTAAACTTTCTTCGATAGAATATTATCTTACTTATATAATAGATGTTGATTTTCTTTTTGACTTTTTATATGTTAATTTCTTTATATTTAAACCGTTTATTGAAATTCTTGATTTCGCCAATGAGTTATGTGATTGCAATTCCATGAAAGGATTAATAGTGCGCCTTTTTGCATGTTATATATACAAGACACGTTTTCTTTCCACAACCCCTCTATTTATACTATATCTCTCTCAAATTTTCAAATCTAAAATTAACAAAGCTATAATTTGTAGTACAACTTATCATACTCATGATGAAGCAATTAAGCATATCATGTTTTCTTGTATTTCTCATCATCTTCCTCTTTGTCTTCCTTTCACCAGCATCATCTTCACGTTATTTCTTATCAACCAGAAGTGAAGGTAATTATTTCTTATCAACCAGAAGCATATTATGGTCTTTCTCGGACTCGAACTCATTATTTTAGGGTGCGAAGGTTGATAAACACTACTGTTTATCATCTGAGCAATCCCTTTTGTCAAAAATGTATATTTAATCATATAATCTATACTCTCTCTTTTTTATTTTTTGCACGTATGTATATGATAAAATTAAGATTTTCTTGCAGTGAAAGAGGATTTAAAGCATGGGAAAATCAACTTTCCGTTATATTCAGTTGACCACATGGAAACCAACGATAGCCTAAATGTAAACTTCTTATAATTAGTTTTTGTCTTTATTTCTTATGTTTCTTATACATAGATTCACAACATGTTAGTTATTTTATTACATGACTTTCAGTTTTACGATCAAGTTAGGTTCAAGGTTCTACTTTTATTTTTTTGTTAAATCGTGATATATAGATACATATTCAGTTGCGATATGATATTATTCGTTTTCAGTGGCGGAGCCACCTTAGAATAAGGGCCCTTCGGCGAAAAATTATATGATTTACACATGGTTAAAATAATTTTTTAAGTATATATAGTAGATGTCGACCCCCTTCGGCTACTTCAAGTGTCTATTTTTTTAGATTTTGAACCTCCTTATTAAAAATCGTAACTCCGCCACTGTTCGTTTTGAATCAAACCTTTTATAGGATTGGCCAATTATCACAAGAACTAACTTTTAAACTTGTGAATTGGTCTTTGCTTTATATGGTCCATTATATTAACAAAATCATTAATTATTTGACTCTATGTTTTGTTTTCTTAATTTGTAGAAGCTTATGGGGTTGGAGGAATGTGTTGAAGAAGATGGAGAATGCATGAAGAGAAGGGTAGTAGCAGAAGCTCATCTTGATTACATCTACACTCAGAACCATAATCATCCTTGATAATTAATATAATTAATCCTTTAAGCTAGCTAGTGTTGTCAATAAATTAAAAGGACTAGCTAGTTAAGCTTTAAAGACCTTTTATTTTCAACATTAAATAATCTTCCTACCTAAATTTTTCTTTTTGGTGCCATTTATTTTTCTACGTTCTATGTTTGACATACAAATACAAATGTGGTTTTTATTTGTTTCATCCCAAAAATCTCAACTTGTAACTTTTTACTTGTATACGCTGGACTTTGCATACTCTCTTAAGAAAGTACATATTTTATCTTAGTATTCATATTAATTAGTGTCTAGTCTTTGATAATAGACTTCAAAAATGATTTAGAATGAGTATTCAATTTTAAAGGAAAGTGAACGGAAAAAATTAAGACCTTAGTCTTTTTGACATGTCATTTGATGTTTTAGCACAAACATTAAGAATATTATTTGATACGGCAGTAAGGTATAGTTGATTAATTTACCCTTATTAATTAATTTCTTCCTTGAATTACATATTAATGAATATTTATGTTTTCTTATAGCAGTAAGCTAAGGGTGAAATTAGACAAAAATATTTAGTGTCTCTTTTTAATATCTTAAAGTAACAAATACTTGCAACCAGATTAGGATGGGGGAGAATAGAAATTAGAATGAGAAGGTGGTTTGAAAACATTAATGGGATGTGGTTGTTTGTAAGTAGCTTGAAAGAGTCGACAAAGGGGAAGTTGGGTGTGGAGGAGATGCATAATAATTATTTTTCCTGTCTCAAATTATTTATCGTATTTTTTAAATATATTTATAATTTTAAAGAATAGTTGTTATAAATAATTTGTGTAGAGTACCTAAAGCCTATCCTAAACTTGACCGAGGTCAATTAGATAGCACTCTCGTTGTATCAATTTATGTGATGTCATTTGACTTGATACGAAATTCAATTTAGATAATTTTTTAAAATTTATGTTCTAAAATAAGTTAAAGATGTTAATGTAACTATAAATCAGCCATTAATGATAAAATGAGGATTTAAAAATTAAATTATTATTAAACATAGAAATATAACATTGTTTTTGAAGTTTGGACTGATTAAGAAGAAAGTGAAGAGGAAGCAGCTAGCATGATGATGAGATATAAAGTATGGGGAAGTATAAAGAGAAGCTTCCTAACCATTTTATAACTCCAAAATTATGTGAGGCTAGCAGCTAATATATAGCATGCATGACTTTATTATAAGAATTTACTCAAGACAGTTGGGAAGTGACATAGAATTTGATTTGATGATCACATATTTATGTAGAGGCCATAAGTTAGGTGCAGCTATTTTGCATCAGCTAGAGATCAGATGATTGAATTTCTGGACATGAATTGCTCAACACTCTGAGTTGAAAGCACCGCCGCGCATATAATTTTATGTAAGCAGTATCGATATATTATACAATAAAATTATAGTCAATTCAAAAGTGTAACACATAGAAGAACTACATAACATCTCTTCAAAAATCAAGTGTGTCCTTAGTATCCAATGCTTGTATTGTCCGTGCAAAAAAAGTAAAGGGTATTTTTATTCATCTTTAATAATCCTTTTCCTGGGAACATGAATCAGATGCTATTTTTCACTTTGTAGGCCAAGTGCATTAATTTACGTTCAATAAACTTGCTGTTTAATTAAATTAAGTGGAACATCAGCTCTATGTCCATCCATTTCTCAAAGCTATCATCAAAAGTTGCTACCTAGCTATCACATTTTATTGACTTAAAAAAAAACAAGCAGCAATAACACTTATCTAATCAAAAATAAATTCGATAGGCAATTAATTATACATTATTCATAAAAAATAATATTGAATAAATTGCCAAAAACTCAAAATAATAAATTTTTTGTTGAGAGTGGGATTTGAACCCACGCCCTTTCGGACCAGAACCTTAATCTGGCGCCTTAGACCAACTCGGCCATCTCAACATGATTAATATTAACTCTTGATTTTACGTTCTATACGTTTATACGTTTTAATTGAAACTCAAAAGATTTAATCCATAAAAAATACATATATTTTCGTCCTATACACTTATAATTATACAAATACATTTCTTATTATACAAATTACAATGTATAAATGAATTTATACAAAACTGAACAATTTGTATAAAATTGGATGTTTGTAGCGAATTATACAAATCAAAAGCTCCATAGCAAACATAAAATTTGATATGGAGCGCAATCAGGGGCGGAGCCACCTTGTCCCCAGGGTGTCCAATTCGTCGAAAAATTATACGATATATACATGTAAAGTTTTGATTTATATTGGTATATATGGTATTTTGGACACCCTAAAATAATAAAGTAATCCGTAGTGGAGATGGCTAGAGTTGTCGCAAACCCACTCGGTGCCCCTGTTCGATTCCCCTCATTTTATCATTTTTCTGTAATTATTTTTGCCTTTTTGAAGTTGTAAGTAAATAAATATGCGTAAGTTTAATATAAATGTTCAGTAGCTTAGTGGTAAATAGTGTCATGCTTGTCTTGAGTGACCCCCAAGTTCAAATCTCACCTCCACTAAAGATTTTTTTTCAATTAAAATTGAATTATTTCCTTAAATTTTAATACTTTTTCCTTGTGGAATAAGATTTTCTTATATTTTACTACCCTTTTCCTTTGTGGAATAAGATTTTCTTAAATTTTAATACATTTTCCTTTTGAAATAAGGTTTTCATTGAAAAAAAAATTCTTACATTTTAATACCTTTTCTGTGTGGAATAAGATTTCCTTATATTTTAATACCTTTTTCCTTTGTAGAATAAAATTTTCTTAAATTTTAATACATTTTCCTTTTGGAATAAGGTTTTCTTTCTCTATAAATAAGAGACCCATTTACCCAAATTATATCACAATATTATTAAAAATAGAATCTCTATAAATCATCGTTTTTTTAAAAAAAAAATATTATTCAAAGTTTGGACCCCCTTCATAAAATTCCTGGCTACGCCACGGAGCGTAATTATACAAACTATAGCTATAACATACAAATATGTTTTATATGTTTGTTATATGTGAAAGTTGCTCTAAAAAAAATCCCAATATTAAACGGTTTGGACAAAAAAATTAGATTCAAATAAAACTGTGTCATAAAAATTATGTTGTGTGCTTTCTGATTAACAGGCAAGTAATATTGACAAATATTTTACGTAATGAAAGCTTCGACCCGAATGGCCCATACTCAACTGGACTATTAGCCTCATATTCGTTTCCTCAATTTTGTAAGTTGTTATTATTCAAATTTGTGACACTTGTTCGATTTAAATATCAACATACGGAGTCACAGAAAAGAAAATACGTAAAGCCTAATAAGCGAGTCATGCTTTCTCTTTGTTATTTTTGTTCTCCCAATTTTTACCCACGCTTACTGCTCCAAAAAGACATACACTCATTAATTAAACACAAATAAAAAGGATTGGAGAAATTATTAATCATAACAACTCCTGATCCCTGCATTGTCATGATAATCTTAACGTTTGTACATCACAATCTGACCATATTATTATTATTAATAATACAATAATAACAATGGTGTTAGTTGAAGTTAGGGGTGCTCATCGGTTGGTTTGATTTTTTGTGTTATTGGTTCGGTTTATCGATTTTCGATTTGTAAATACGTCAAACCGTTAACCAAATCAATAACATATTTCTTATCGGTTTTTGGTTAATCGGTTTATGATACTTTTTTTTTTCTTTTTCTTTTTCCAAATCCATCTGTGATGGAGGGGTTTAGGCATGGCCCCAACCTGTGCATTGCTTCAAAAGATCACACTTACAAAAGAAGAGGGTGGATATTTGTCCAACCCCCCTTGAGTTACATGGAGGATGTAGATTTCCTCTTTGTACAAGAAATGTCCCCTACTATTAGGAATGAAATAACCACATATGAAATTTGTCAAGGACAAATCATTTACAATGTAAATTCTGTTTATGATACTTAGGGCCCGTTTGGCCATAGATTTCCCAAATAATATTTGGGAAAAATTTGGCAAATAGTGTTTGTCCATACAATTTGCCATTATTTGACAAATATTTTTGGCAAATATCCCAAATTCCCAAATACTAGTTTTTTCTAGTATTTGGGCCAAATCTCATTATTTGGGATCTTTTGAAAATTAAAATTTTATCCCAAACTTTTATCTTTTACAAAAACACCCTATATAGTAGTTGTTTGTGTCGTATTACATAATTTTTCACGTGAACACCAAAATAGTGATGAAATATTCAGTGAATATTAAATCTCTCTCT
>JAJOOO010029085.1:0-15651 GCA_029582685.1 Solanum piurae
GAATTTTGATACGGTTGCTCTAAAATTCGGGTTAGACCCATTTCCCACTCAATTTGACCCCCTGAATAAGAATATGAAGTCGAATTTCCGAAATCATGAACGGATTTTGAGATATATGGAAATTACAATTATAGGTGTTTCCGAAGCACATTTTCGGGCATTTTTGGGGTCGTTTCAAAACCCTAAGCCGTAAACCCTAAACCCTAACAAAAAACCCTAAATCCTAAACCTAAAATCTTAAGAAACCTAAACCCTAAACTTTAAGAAACCCTAAATCCTATAAATCTTAAAATAAACCCTAAGAACCATTTAAAACCCCTACCAAACCCTCAGATGTAAACCCTAAATCCTAAAAACCTGTAAACCCTAAACCTAAAACACACACAAAAAACCCTAAGCCCTCAACCCAAAACCTATAAAATCCTAAAAAAACTTAACCTAAAAAACCCAAAGCTCTAATCTCTAAAACCCTATATAAAACGCTTAACCTAAAAAAACCATAAGCCCTAAACCATAAACCCTAACCTAAAACCTTAAATCCTAAACCTGAAACCCTAAGAAACCCTAAACCTTAAGAAATCCTAAACCCTATAAACACTAAAACCCATTTAAAATCCCTATAAAACCATATGCTTTAAACCCTAAATCGTAAAAATCTGTAACCCTAAACCTAAAAACCACAACAAATCCTGAACTCTTAACCCTAAACCCATAACACCCCTAAAAATAGAACCTCTAAATCTAAAAAAACAATAAGCTCTAAACCTTATTAAGCCCTAAATCGTATATCCTAAATCCTAAAAAAAAAAACTAAGCCCTAAACCCTAAACCTATAAAACCTAGGAAAACCTTAATTCAAAAAACCCTAAAAACCTAGATAAAATCGTTAACCTAAATTCCTAAACCCAAAAAAAACCTAGGCCCTAAACCTTAAATACTAGAAAACCCTAAGAAACACTTAACCCTTTAAACCCCTAAAAAACCCAGAAACCCCTAAACATAAAAAACTCTAAGCTCTAAAACCTATAAAGCCCTAAATCGTATATGCTAAACCCTAAAAAACACAAAAAAAAAAACTGAAGCACTAAACCATAAACCTATAAAACCCTAAAAAACATTAACCCAAAAAACCCAAAGCCCTAAACCCTAAAAACCTAGATAAAACCCTTAACCTAAAACCCTAAACCTAAAAAAAAACTAAACCCTAAACCCTAAACCCTGACCTAAAAACCAAATTCTAGACCAAAAACCCTAAGAAACCCTAAACCATTAACCTTAAGAAACTGTAAATCCTATAAACCCTAGAATAAACCCTCAAAATCGTTTAAAACCCCTACAAAACCCTAAGCTCTAAATCCTAAATCCTAAAAATTTGTAAACCCAAAACCTAAAAAACACAAAAAAACCTAAGCCCTAAACTCTAAAAAAACCCTTACAAACACTTAACCCTTAAAGACCCTAGAAAACCCAAAAACCCTTAAATCTAAAAAAACTCTAAGCTCTAAACCCTATAAAGCCCTAAATCACATATGCTAAACCCTAAAAACACACACAAAACTAAGCCCTAAACCCTAAACCTAAAAAAACCATTAAAAACCTTAACCCAAAAAACCCAAATTCTTAAACTCTAAAAACCTAGATAAAACCATAAACCCTAAACCCCAAACCCTAAATCTCAAACCTAAAACCCTAAGAAGCCCTAAACCTTAACAAACTCTAAAAACCATTTAAAACCCCTAGAAAACCCTAAGCCTTAAACCCTAAATCCTAAAAATCTGATAACCCTAAACCTAAAAAATACAAAAAAAAAACCCTAAGCCCTAAACCTAAACCTTAAAAAACATTAAGAAACACTTAACCCTTAAAAACCTTAAAAAATACAAAAACCCCTAAACCTAAAAAACTCTAAGCTCAAAACACTATAAGGCCCTAAATCATATATGCTAAACCCTTAAAAACACAAAAAAAAAAATCATAAGCCTTAAACCCTAAACCTATAAAATCCTAAAAAAGCTTAACCTAAAAAACCCAAAGACCTAATCCTTAAAAAACAAATTAAAACCCATAACCTAAACCCCTAAATCTTAAAAAACCCTAAGCCCTAAGCCTTAAACCCTAACCTTCAACCCTAAACCTTAAAAACCCTAAGTGCTAAACCTTAAACCCTAACCTAAAACCAAAAATCCTAAACCTTAAACCCTAAGAAACCTTAAACCCTAAACCTTATGAAACCCTAAATCCTATAAACCCTAATAACCATTTAATACCCCTAAAAAACCCTAAGCTCTAAACCATAAATCCTAAAATTATGTAAACACTAAACCAAAAAAACTCTATGCTCAAAATTCTATAATGCCCTAAATCGTATATGCTAAACCCTAAAAAACACAAAAAAAACAGTAAGCACTAAACCCTAAACCTATAAAAGTTTAAAAACCCCGAATCCCTGAACCCTAAAAACCTAGATAAAACCCATAACCTAAAACCCTAAACCAAAAAAACTCCTAGCTTAAACCCTAAAGCCTAACCTAAAATCCTAAATCCTAAACCTACACCGTAAGAAACCCTAAACCCTAAACCTTCAGAAACCCTGAATACTATAAACTCTAAACTAAACCCTAAAAACATATAAAATCCCTACAAACCCCTAAGCTCTAACCCCTGAGTCCTAAAAATCTGTAAACTCTAAACCTAAAAAACTGGGGAAAAAACCCCTAAAAACTCCTAAGAAACACTTAACCCTTAAAAATCCTAAAAATTCCAAAAACCCCCAAAGCTAATAAACAATATGCTATAAACCCTATAAAGTCCTAAATCGTATATGCTAAACCTAAGAAAAACACAAAAAGAACCCTAAGCCCTAAACCCTAAACCTAGAAAACCCTAAATAACCTTAACCTAAAAAACCCAAAGCCCTAAACCCTAAACCTAGAAAACCCTAAATAACCTTAACCTAAAAAACCCAAAGCCCTAAACCCTAAAAACCTTGATAAAACCCACAACCTAAAACCCTGAACCTAAAAAAACCGTAAGCTATATACCCTAAACCCTAAACCCTAACAAAAAAATCCTAAATCCTAAACCCTAACAAAAAAACCCTAAATCCTAAACCTAAAATCCTAAGAAACCCTAAACCCTAAACCTTAAGAAATCCTATAAACCCTAAAATAAACCCTAAGAACCATTTAAAACCCCTACAAAACCCTAAGCTCTAAACCCTAAATCCTAAAAATCTGTAAACCCTAAACCTAAAAACACAAAAAAAAAACGTAAACCCTAAACCCTAAACCTATAAAACCCTAAAACAAATTAACCTAAAAATTCCAAAGCCCTAATCCCTAAAACCCTTAACCTAAAACCATAAACCTAAACAAACCCTAACCCCTAAACCATAAATCCTAACCTAAAACCCTAAATCCTAAACCTAAAACCTTAAGAAACCCTAAATTCCATTTAAAACTCCTACAAAACCATATGTTCTAAACCCTAAATCGTTAAAATCCATAACCCTAAACCTAAAAACACACAAAAAACTCTAAACCCTCAACCATAAAACCTAAACCTTTAAAAACCCTAAAAATAGAACCTCTAAATCTAAAAAAACAATGAGCTCTTAACCTTATTAAGCCCTAAATCGTATATCCTAAATCCTAAAAAAAAAAAAAAAAACCTAAACCCTAATCCCCAACCTATAAAACGTAGAAAAACCTTAACTCAAAAAAACCCTAAAAACATAGATAAAACCCTTAACCTAAATTTCTAAACCCAAAAAAAACCCTAAGCCCTAAACCTTAAACACTAAAAAGCCCTAAGAAACACTTAACCCTTAAAAACCCAAAAACCCCTAAACCTAAAAAAACTCTAAGCTCTAAACCCTATAAACCCCTAAATCGTATATGATAAACCCAATAAAACACACACAAAAAAAAAACATAAGCCCTAAACCCTAAACCTATAAAACCCTAAAAAACCCAAAGCCCGAAACCCTAAAAACCTAGATAAAACTCTTAACCTAAAACCCTAAACCTAAAAAAACCCTAAAACCAAACCTTAAACCCTAAATCCTAATCCTAAAACCCTAAGAAACCCTAAGCCTTAAACATTAATAAACCCTAAATCTTATAAACCCTAAAACCCATTTAAAATCCCTACAAAACCCTAAGCTCTAAACCTAAATCCTAAAACAAATTAAACCCTAAACCTAAAAAATACAAAAAACCCTAAGCCCTAAACCCTAAAAAACCCCTTACAAACACTTAACTCATAAAGACCCTAAAAAACCCAAAAATCCCTAAATCTAAAAAATTGTAAGCTCTAAACCCTATAAAGCCCTAAATTGCATATGCTAAACCCTAAAAACACAAAGAAATCCTAAGCCCTAAGCCCTAAGTCCTAAACCTATAAAACCCTAAAATACCTCAACCTAAAAAATCCAAAGCCCTAAACCCAAAATCCTATATAAAACCTTTAACCTAAAACCCTAAACCTAAAAAAACCAAAGTCCTAAACCCTAAAACCTAACCTAAAACCCTAAATCCTAAACCTAGAACCCTATGAAACCCTAAACCTTAAGAAACCCTAAACCTTAAGAAACCCTAAATCTTATAAACCCTAAAAACCATTTAAAACCCCTACAAAACTCTAAGCGCTAAACCCTAAATCCATAACCCTCAAAACCCTAAGAAATACTTAGCCATTAAAACACAAAAAACCCATAAACCTAAAAAAACTCTAATCTCTAAACCTTATAAAGCTCTGAATCGTTTATGATAAACCCTAAAAACCACAAAAAATACCTTAAGCCTTAAACTCTAAACCCATAAAATCTTAAAAACCCTTAACATAAAAAACCGAAATCCCTAAACTCTATAAACCTTAAGAAACCCTAAATCTTATAAACCCTAAATTAAACCCTAAAAACCAGTTAAACCCCCTACAAAACCCTAAGCTCTAAACCCTAAACCTAAAAAACACAAAAAACCCTAAGCCCTAAATCCAAACCCCTAAAAAACCCTAACAAACAATTAACTCTTAAAACCCCTAAATCTAAACAACTTTAAGCTCTAAACCCTATAAAGCCCTAAATCGCTTAAGCCCTAAATCCTTAACCTATAAAACCCTAAAATACCTTAACCTAAAAAACCCAGAGCCCTAAACCTAAAAAACCTAGATAAAACCCTTAACATAAAACCCTAAACCTATAAAAACCAAAGACCTAAACCGTAACCTAAAACCCTAAATTCTAATCCTAAAACCCTAAACATTAAGAAACCCTAAATCCTATAAACCCAAAAATAAACCCTAAAAACCATTTAAAACCTCTACAAAACCCTAAGCGCTAAACCCTAAATCCTAAAAATTTGTAAACACTAAACCTAAAAAACACAAAAAAAAACCTTATCCCTAAACACTAAACCATTAAAAACCCTAATAAACACTTAACCCTTAAAACCCCTGAAAACAAAAAAACCCATAAACGTAAATGTAACGACCAATTTAGTCATTTAGAGAGCAAGAGCTTTTTATTTCATAGAATACTTTTCGATAGATTCTAAATGGGTATTTTGGACTATTCGTAACTACAATAATAAAATTAATGAGGTAATTTTAATAATTTATTTAGTTGGTGATTAAATAAAATAACATTAAAATTAATAGTGGGTCACTTTCACACTTTTTTTAGTTGGTCTTATATATAACTAGGAAAAGAAAAAAAAATTGTAGAAAGAATAAGGGTTTGAGGCGAGAAAGCAATAACTGCGGCATCTATCAAGAGGATCGATATCCAGGTAATTAATGTCAATTCTTCTATTTCTTTACATAAGTTACGATGTATTAGAGTTGCCAATTGGGTTGTTGCATGTGTTATAGGTGGAAAGGATATTAGAGTTAGGTTGAAGTTGGGGGACAAGGTTTGTACGTATTAATGACCTAATAATTACTATGGAAATTGCGATGAATTTGTTAGTATTTTTAAGATAGTACATAAAAATATTATTATATTATTACTATTAGGGTGCATTGCGGATTGGAGATGAATTTGGTAGGTGTTGGTTGCCACTGGTTCCGTGACCAATGGCTTCAGCTTTAAGTTTTTTAATTCTATTATTATATTATAAACTATATTTTGATATATTGAGATAGGTAATTAAATATTAGGTGTATAAAATTATTTAAATTTCATTAAAGTTATGCGAATTGGAGGAATTAAGACTTACCCATAGGTTTGAACTTTAGGAAATTAATTATAGAATTAGGCGAGTTCTTGGGTTTAGGCTAGACATATAATAGTATGAGTGTTTGTAGACTCGTTAACTTACAAATTATGCACATATACTTGTTAGATTGGAAAGGTTCGGAGGCATTGAGGAAAGGAAAAGCGTTGGAGAAGTAGTTTGCTTGACTTCAGTTCTTCGGTGGAGGTAAGTTATGGTTTATTGTATTGGATAGATAGACTCTTAATAATGATTTATATGCATTGAGTGATATTGTGAAATTCTCTATGTACTTGATTGTGTGGTTGTGTGGCTTAGTCTTGTCGGTTGTGATTGCTCTGAAATCCTGAGACCGCGAAATTTATAATCTTGAACTATCTCTATCGAAGTGATGCCTTGAATAAAGAAGGCTTGATGAACTATTATAAATGAAGTGAAAAGTGGTGATAATCAATGATAAATTAACGATATTATTGGATCGGGTGTCACATTCTAGCATGGTATTATTGGATCGGATATCACATTTCGGCATGGTATTATTGGCTCGGGAGTCACGTTCTGTCACGGTAACACTAAAGGAAAACATATATAAACAATGTAACGTACTCAATCTCAAAGAACCCAATTCTTCAAATAGCTTGGTTTGGAGGTATGAGTCCTCATGTGTGATCTTGATATTGTTGACTGATTACGTACTTACTATAGTGTTCTTGTCAGTGGTTCATGTTGTTTGTTGCTTGCCACCTGCTAAGTGTCATAGTTGATTTTATACTATTATTCATTACATATTAGTTTCTATTTTGGGATGGCCGATGATACATACTCAGTACATGTTGTACTGACCCCTATTTATGTTTTCTTCATTTTCTTTTGTGGAGTGCAGCAAGTGTACCATCGACTTCGACTCGCCCTCATTTCTAGCCAGTCTCCAGCAAATTAAATTTCAGGGTGAGCTATTCCTTCTAGCTCGTGCTAGATTCTCCCAGTCATGGGAATGATGTCCTTAAATTTCGGACATAAACAATCTTGTTTACTTATTTTGGTGTTTTTAATACTCTTAGACTTGGTATTTTGAGAACAAATGTCCTTGATGTGATGACTTTAAGGTTTTGGGGATAATATGTAATTTACGTTAGAGGTTTATTTGATTGGTTACTTTAATAAGTTTTGAGCTTCCGCATTATTGTTGTTATTCGTAGTTGAATTATTGATATAATTTGGAGTTGAATTCGTTGGTTCAGTCACTTAGGAGGTTAAGTGTGGGTGCCACACATGACTAGTTTTGGGTGGTGACAAACTTGGTATCAGAGCCTTAGGTTCAATGATCTCATCACACAAGAACAAGTCTAGTAGTGTCCTGCGGAACGGTACGGGGACGCCTTTACTTTTCTTCGAGAGGCTATAGAATTTTAGGAAAACTTATCTTTTTTCTTTCTTTCGTGCTATTACGTGAATCCAATTGGTATCTAGGTGATACAAATTGGTATCTGACCTTCTTCACTCTATTTCGTAGATGATCAGAACTAGAGCAACAGTTATGGCAATACCAACACCAGCCAGACAGGGTGCGCCTGAGCCAACCATTGGGGCTGCATCCCGAAGGGGAGCAGTGGTGAGAGGCCATGGTAGAGGTCGCGGGATAAAACCCACTAGAGGCATAGGACAAGCACCTGGTCCAACTAAGGATAGAGCAATGACCCCTCCATCGACGGACGAGGTAGTGAGAGAGGGTGATGAGCAGATTCAGGAGAAGGAAGCACCACCCCAGCCTACTCCAGAGATGATAAATCAGGCTCTTACTTATCTCAGTGGGTTATCTGATCAGTCCAGGAACCGCAACGTTTTATACACCAGCACCTCAGGTTCAGGGAGTACGACATGCAGTTGTTGTTGCTCCCCGCATAGATATGTCCTTGGAAACAGACACGTTTCCCCGATTTACTACAGGGCCTATAATGACTAGTGACCAGCATGACCTCTTTATTAAGTTCTTAAAATTGAAACCTCCGGTCTTCAAGGGTACTGAATCTGAAGATGATTATGATTTCCTGGTTGATTGTCATGAGTTGTTACATAAGCTGGACATAGTGGAGCGATTCGGTGTTGAGTTTGTGCTCTACCAGTTTTAAGGGGATGCCAAAATGTGGGGGAGGTCTCATGTTGAGTGTCGACCAACAAAGGCACCACCTATGACTTGGGCAATATTTTTTAGCTTCTTCATGGAGAGGTATATACCCCAGACTTTGACGGACAGGAGGAGAGATGAGTTCCTGAACTTAGAGCAAGGAAGGATGTCTGTTGCAACTTATGAGGACAAATTTCGTGCATTATCCAGGTATGCCACTCAGCTTTGCTTCAGTCCGCAAGAGCAGATTCACCGCTTTGTAAAGGGATTGAGGTCAGATTTGCGGATTCCAATTTACAGGTAGCTGCTTTTGCAAAATATTTTCAGGAAGTGGTTGATTTTGTGATAAAGGTAGCGGTGGTGAAGCCGGATGACTTCACCAATGTGTCGACATTTAAGAAGTTCCGTAAAAGAGGTGAGTTTAGTGGTTCGTACTCCAGAGGGCAAAGTTTAGAGGGCTATCCACCTCGTCCTATTCAGTCTTCATTGCAGGCTTCAACTGAGGGTCCATCGCAGACCAGTCAACCTTTGTCTGAGTTTGGGGTTATCTCCAGTCTTTTTCGTCTTCACAGAGACCTACACTCCACTCCAGGACTTGTTATAAATGTGGAGAGGCCGAACATATTAGGAAATATTGTCCAAAGTAGAGTCGGGCTCGGTACGATCAGAGTTACAAATTCCCAGTTGTTAGAGGTAGAGGTGGTCATGATAGATGTCGTCATTCTGGAGGACGTGGTGGCCAAGGTAATAGTGGTCACCAGTTCAGTCGAGGTGGAAGGCTGGTTGGAACTACTCGAGCGTAGCCCGGTAGGGGCAATGGACAGACATATGATAGGGCCCAATTTTATGCTTTCCCCAGTGGTCT
Organism: Solanum piurae; assembly: GCA_029582685.1. Classification (NCBI taxonomy): domain Eukaryota; kingdom Viridiplantae; phylum Streptophyta; class Magnoliopsida; order Solanales; family Solanaceae; genus Solanum; species Solanum piurae. The sequence goes on from JAJOOO010029085.1 coordinate 9,206, forward strand.
GAGGCAGCGACATCTGATGTTGTTATCACAAGTACTCTTCTGGTCTGTGATCGCATGGCTTCTGTATTGTTTGATCCTGGATCCACATTTCCTTAAGTATCTTCCTCGTTCGCTACTGGTCTTGATTTGCATTGTGATTTACTTGACATGTCTATTCGTGTCTCTACTCATGTTGGTTAGTATGTGATAGTTGAGAAGGTGTATAGGTCTTGCCTTGTGACTTTTGTGGGGAGCAACACTTATGTAGATATGATTATTCTAGAGATGGTTGATTTTGATGTAATTATGGGTATGACTTGGCTTTCTCCAACTTTTACTATATTAGATTGTAATGCTAAGAATGTGACCTTGGCCAAGCCTGGGATAGATCCACTAGTGTGGGAGGGTGACTCTATTTCCACCCCAGTTCGTATTATCTCTTTTCTTCGTGCTAAGAGGTTGGTGAGTAAGGGATGTTTAGCATTCTTGGCACATCTCAGGGATGATACTTCCAAAGTGCCTCCGATTGAATATATATTGATTGTCCATGAGTTTGTGAATGTTTTTCCTGCAGATCTGACTGGTATGCCATTTGATAGAGATATTGATTTTTGTATTGACCTGGAGCCGGGGACTCGCCCCATTTTCATTCCACCTTATAGAATGGACCCAGCTGAGTTAAGGGAGTTAAAGGCCCAACTTCAGGAGTTGTTAGGTAAAGGTTTTATTAGACCGAGTTCGTCCCCCTAGGGTGCTCCAGTTTTATTTGTAAAGAAAAAGGATGGTAGTTCGGATGTGCATAGACTACAGGTAGCTGAATAAGGTAACTATTAAGAACAAGTTCCCCATTCCTCGCATTGATGACTTGTTCGATCAGTTACAGGGTGCTTGTGTCTTCTCTAAAATTGATTTGAGGTCCGTTTATCAACAATTGAAAATGCGGGCAACAGACGTGCCAAAGACTACTTTTCAAACCAGGTATGTGCATTATGAATTCTTATTAATGTCTTTTGGGCTTACGAATGCCCCTGCTGCTTTCATGAGCCTGATGAACAGAATTTTTAAGCCATATCTGGACCTCTTTGTTATTGTATTTATTGATGATATACTGATATACTCAAAGAGCTGGAAGGAACATGAGGAGGATTTGAGAATTGTATTGGGATTGTTAAGGGAGAAATGGTTTTATGCCAAATTCTCCAAGTGTGAGTTTTGGCTCGATTCAGTGTCCTTCTTGGGGCACGTGGTTTCTAAGGATGGAGTGATGGTGGATCCCACTAAGATCTAAGCGGTGAAGAGTTGGGTAAGGCCTACTAATGTTGTAGAGGTAAGGAGCTTTGTTGGTCTAGCTAGCTACTACCGACGATTCGTCAAGGGATTCTCTTCCATTGCTTCCCATCTGACCAATTTGACCAAGCAGAATGTTCCATTTGTATGGTCGGATGAGTGTGAAGAAAGCTTCCTGAAATTCAAGAGCTTATTCACTACTGCATCGATTCTTTCCTTGAAAAGGTAAGAATTTCATTGTTTATTGTGATGCATCTTATTCTGGTTTGGGTGCAATGTTAATGCAGGAGAGGAATGTAATTGCCTATGCTTCAAGGCAATTGAAAGTAAATGAACGTAACTATCCGACCCATGATTTGGAGTTGGATATAGTTGTATTTGCATTGAAGCAGTGGAGACATTATCTATATGGGGTCAAGTGTGAAGTGTATACAGATCATTGCAGTGTACAATATGTGTTCACTCAAAAGGATTTGAATTTGAGGCAGAAAAAGTGGATGAAGTTATTGAAAGACTATGATATTACTATTTTATATCACCCGAAAAAGCTAATGTTGTGGCAGATACCCTAAGTAGATAATCAGGGAGTATGGGGAGTTTAGCCCACTTAGAGGTTTCTAGACGCGCATTGGCTAGAGAGGTTCAAACTTTGGCTAATGACTTTATGATGATGAGAAGTTGAGCTGAATTTGAGTTATGGTATTGCGGGGAGAGGCTAAAGAGGCTGTGATTGATGAGGAATGGGTCTTGAGAATTAAGGGGTGGGTGTGTATGCCCTGTGATCTGATACAACATTATTGGTGGAGTATAATGAAGCGTGACATTTTTTATTTTGTTGCCCAATGTCCGAATTGTCAGCAGGTAAAGTATGAACATCAGAGGCCTAGAGGGACACTTCAGTGAATGCCCATTCCTGAATAGAAGTGGGAAAGAATTGCAATGAATTTTCTGGTTGGTCTTCCAAAGACATTGGGTAAGTTTGATTCTATTTGAGTAATTGTTGACAGGTTAACTAAGTCTGCTCAGTTCAGTACGGTCAAGATGACTTACAATGCAGAGAAGTTAGCCAAACTCTATATCTGTGAGATTGTTCAATTGCATGGAGTTCCAATTTCCATCATATAAGATAGAGGTATGCAATTTACTTCTAACTTGTGGAGGACCTTGCATGCTAAATTAGGTACTAGATTGGATTTTAGTACCGCATTTCACCCTCAGACTGATGGCCAGTCTTAGCGAACAATTCAAGTGCTGGAAGATATGTTTCGTGCGTGCGTGATAGATTTTGGTGGTCATTAGGATCAGTTTTTACCCTTCGCAGATTTTTTGTACAACAATAACTATCACTCGAGTATTGATATGGCCCCATTTGAGGCATTGTATGGGAGGAGATGTAGGTCTCCCATTTGTTGGTTTGATGCATTCGAGGTGAGACCTTGGAGTACCGATCTTTTGAGGGAATCCTTAGAGAAAGTGAAATTCATACAGGAGAAGCTTCTAGTAGCTCAGAGCAGGCAGAAGGAGTATGCAGATCGGAAGGTCAAGGACTTGGAGTTTATGGAGGGTGAGCAAATCTTGATGAAGGTTTCACCCATGAAGGGTATGATGCGGTTTGGTATGCAGGGTAAGCTTAGTCCGAGGTATATTGGGCCATTTGAAGTTCTTAAGCATGTGGGAGGGGTGGCCTATGAATTGGCCTTGCCTTCAGGGTTGTCAAGAGTGCACCCGGTTTTTTATGTGTCCATGCTGAAAATATACCATGGGAATGGAAACTACATTATTCGTTGGGATTCGGTCCTGCTTGATGAGAATCTGTCTAATGAGGAGGAGCATGTAGCTATTTTAGATAGGGAGCTCCGCAAGTTGAGGTCAAAAGAGATTACAACTATCAAGGTTCAATGGAAGAATCGGCCAGTTGAAGATTCCACTTGGGAGAGTGAGGCTGATATGCAAGAAAGATATCCTCACCTTTTTATCGATTCAGGTACCCTTTCTTACCCTCGCCTTCTTTTGATCGTTCGAGGAGGAACGCTGGGTAAATTGGTATCTGATGTAACGACCCATTTGGTCGTTTTGAGTACTAGAGCTTTTTATTTCATAAATTACTTTTCCATAGATTCAAAATGGGTATTTTGGACTATTTGTAACTACAATTATAGAATTAATGGAGTAGTTTTAATAATTTATTTAGTTGGTGTTTCAAGAAAATAACATTAAAATTAATAGTGGATCATTTTACCACTTTTATAGTTGGTCTTATGTAATAACTAGGAAAAGAAAAAAAAAGTCTGTAGAAAGAATAAGGGTTTAAGGCGAGAAAGCAATACCTGCGGCATCCATCAAGAGGATCGATATCCAGGTAATTAATGTCAATTCTTCTATTGCTTTACATAAGTTACGATGTATTAGAGTTGCAAATGGGGTTGTTGCATGCGTTACAGGTGGAAAGGATATTAGAGTTAGGTTGAAGTTGGGGGACAAGGTTTGTATGTATTAATGACCTAATAATTACTAAGGAAATTGATGAATTTGTTAGTATGTTTAAGATAGTACACAAAATATTATTATATTATTATTAGAGATGTATTTGGTAGGTGTTGGTTGCCACTGGTTCCGAGACCACTTGCTTCAGCCTTAAGTTTTGTAATTCTATTATTATATTATAAACTATATTTTGATATATTGAGATAGATAATTAAATATTAGGTATATTGAATTATTTAAATTATGTTAAAGTTATGCGAATTGGAGGAATTAAGACTCACCCTTAGTTTTGAACTTTAGGAAATTAATTATAGAATTAGGTGAGTTCTTGGGTTTAGGCTAGACATAGAATAATATGTGTGTTTATAAACTTGTTAACTTACAAATTATGTACATATACTTGTTAGATTGGAAAGGTTCGGAGGCATTGAGGAAAGGAGAAGCATTCGAGAAGTAGTTTGCATGACTTCAGTTCTTTGATGGAGGTAGGTTATGGTTTATTCTATTTGACAGATAAACTCTTAATAGTGTTCGATATGCATTGAGTGATATTGTGAAATTCTATATGTACTTGATTGTGTGGTTTGTGATTGGTCAGAAATCTTGAGACTGTGAAATTTATAATCTTGAACCCTCTCTATCGAAGTGATGCCTTGAATATAGAAGGCTTGATGAACTACTGTTAAGAAAGTGAAAAGTAGTGATAATAAATGATAAATTAATGATATTATTGGATCGGGTTTCACATTCTAGCATGGTATTATTGGATCAGGTATCACGTTCCGGCATGGTATTATTAGATCGGGTGTCACGTTTCGACATGGTATTATTGGATCGAGTGTCACGTCCCGGCACGGTAACATTAAAGGAAAACATATATAAACAACGTAATGTACTCAATCTCAAAGAACTCAATTTTCAAAATAGCTTGGTTTGGAGGCATGAATCCTCATGTGTGCTTTTGATATTGTTGAATGATTACGTACTTAGTTTAGTGTTGTTGTCACTGATTCATGTTGTTTGTTGCTTTTCACCTGCTAAGTGTCATAGTTGATTTGATATTATTATTCATTACATATTAGTTTCTATTTTGTGTTTGCCAACGATACCTACTCAGTACATGTTACTTGTATTGACCCCTATTTGTGTTTTCTTTATTTTCTTTTGTGGAGTATGATGAGTCCACAAATTGAACTCATTTAGGGTTATATTTTGATAGAATTAGTGTCCTCAAATGCATATTGTGTCTCACTATCTGATGAAAACTTTTAAGTTTCAGGTATTTGAAGTTTGAGGCAAAACATGGACACTACTTAGCAAAAAGGAGCAAAAAGAAGCCGAAAGAACAAAGAAATGAAGATTTGCGGATCGCCGAACTCATTCGGCGAATCGCCAAAAGATCTTAGTCTCGCCTTTTGTTCCAGTGTGCTGTGCCCTAAAGGAAAGGATCAAATCGGCGGTGATAAGGAGCAGTCGACATGTCGCCAAGTAGTTCCGCAAAGCAGTACTATGTCGCCCAATGATCCAAACCACGCCGATGCTGAAGGCTAACGCAAGACAACGATAAACTACATCAAAGGGTGAATCAACGAGTTGATCGACGATTCCGACTAATGTCACTAAATGATCCGCTGCAGCACAGATTTTTGAAAACTATAAATACTCGTTGAGAGTTGTAGCTTAGCATAAGATTTTTAGAGTGGAACAATTATTATAATTTTCATATAGAATAGTACTTTTTATTTTTTCTCTAAGGTTGAGAGGGTTTTAAAGACTAGAAGATCCAAAGGGTTTAATCTTCAAGATTTGGATTTGGGTCTCTTGGATTCTTCAATTTTGGCCTGTATCAAGACATAAATCTTCATACCCATTTGAATGCAAGTTCAATTTGGTATAAATTTCTATCTCTTATACATGTGTGGCTAAAAACCCCAATTCTTAGGGTGTGATTTAGCGAATATGGGTTAGGATAATTATTGGGTCTTGCTTGATGATAGTTTAATCGTAGTTTAATTGTGATTTCGTTTAGTAGTTTTGGATGAATTTAATGAATTAGTAGTTGCAAATACAAGTTTATTTATATGTTTCTGGCTTGCTCGAGAGAGTGGTCGTAAAACTAAAATTACTAAATTGATGGCCAGTGTGAGTGGATCGACATGAGGTTCAGCTCGAGAGAGTGAACCCTAGTCCCATGTCCACACACTCAGCTCGAGAGAGTGAGTGGGTTAAGGCATAGGCTGGTCTTTATGCGGCAAGTGGGTGTCCGATAGAAACCCGCTTGAAACGGGGTAAGTTGCTCGAGAGAGAGCTTATCCCCCTTAAAGTTATCCCTAGTCACAATTATTCTATGAATCTTCTATCGAAAGCATGCACCCAAAAATCTATCGTAACCCATATTCCCGTCACATCCCAAGGATCCCCTCTCGTTGCTTAGAAATCTTTGTTTATTTTTGTTGGTTTTACTCACTAATGACAAAACCCCATTGTTAATTAACACTCTTGTGTCCCCTTTTTATTTACAATGTTTTTAATCGTTAATATTTTTAGCTACGACTAGTTAGAACTAAATTTTATTTTTCTATTAATTCTCAAAACCACTCTCTTGGGAACGATCCCAATCCTTGGTTGGGTTACTAAACTATTGTACGATCGTAGACACTTGCATCGGAAGTTGTGTCTTGATTACGCAAACATCA
>JAJOOO010029086.1:0-18849 GCA_029582685.1 Solanum piurae
ATACCTTAATTATTGAAGACCCATGAAATTGAAGAAGAAATCAGTTGAAAACCCATCTTCTAGCTTGAGCTTCATCAAGGTCTTCCATGGAGTTTTGAGAGAATCTATTTTTGAGAGGGAAGGGTCAATTTGAAGAATGGGATCTAATTCTAGGTTTTGGGGTTTTAACCAATTTAAAATACCCTAAAATAGGTAGAATAACCGTTTATAATAATTCGCCAAAGTACCCAAACTACCCCTCACTTAGTTGGACCTTTTAAACAAGACAAACTTGAGTTTTATTTTCGCACATTTCGTCGGGGATCAAGTTCGCGACGCGGAGGTGTTCCCGCAAGTTTCATCAATAAAAATTTGAGATAGTAGAGTCCGTGACCTGTCCGCGATGTGGACAAAACTTTTGGCCCTTGGTGGAGCTAGTCCGCGATGCGGACATGCTCCCTCCATGGGCAAACTGCAAGCTGCCTTGGCAGCTTGTTTGGCCAAGGGTTGGGATCCTCCTTGGGGATCCTTAGGGTGGTTCCGGGGAGTCGTACCCGAACGTTTTGACCCTAAAAAAATTTATTAATACACTAGGGTTACCTCCACTGATTTTAGACTCCAAACAACACATAAAAACATGAACAACATACTAGAACACACCAACACGTAAAAGACTAGTTTTCGAAGGTCTTGGTCGTCCCTTGATGTTTGACTTCCAAACTCTTTAAAACTAACTAAAAAGTCTATTCTTCATTATTTTAACAAGTTATTAATGCATAAAACTCATGTGAGGCTCTACTTTATCCTACCTTATTTTGAGGGGTGTTACATATCCAATATCATGATATTACTTCAATTCCTCATACTATGACTTCAAGGCCATGAAATCTTAAATCACCAACACACCAACAATTTACTATAATTAAGGCATGTATTATTATTCAATTCATAATACTAGAGCAATTTAGACATGTTCCATTCATATGCATTGATTATCAACAAACTCACTTCATAAAGGCAAAATTTAGGAATTTGGACAATTCATGGGTTCTTAGAGTATTTTCATAATCAATTAAACACTAATACAATCATAATTTGCCATTAATAACAATTTGAAAATGTTTGATAAAGGAACCCATGATATTGAGTAAAACCATATGTTTTTGAGAAACTTGAAAAATTGAATTCACCTTTGAACTGGTTCCTTGAATGAAAAGTTAGATAAGGATGAAGACTACCATACCTTGCTATTGATTCCCCACAAAATTTTAGGAAGACACACCTTCAATCCACAAACCCTAGGTTCAAGATCTTGCTCTTCTTCAGTGAGGGAATTCTAGTGAGAGAAATATTTGAGAGCAGATGGGTCTTCTTTTAATTCTATTTGAAGTGACTTAATTGAAGTAATTCAAGTCTAAAAAGGTTATCTAGTTTCTAGGAAAGGAATAGAATAATGTGGACTCAACTTTGGAAAAGAACCAAGGACCCACAAAGTTAAAACTTATAAATTTGCACCATACACGACCTACCTCGCCCTGTGACCCTCATGGCTCACTAAGGGCACTAGGCGACTTGCCAAGTGCACCCTTGGCTCGCCTAATTTTCCAGTAGGTTCCCAAAATGGGCAGCTCACTAGGCGAGGTAGGGGGCAATGGGCAATTTGCCAACATGGTTGGCGAGCTACGACTTAGCTCGCCCTTTATTCCAGAACCAAGGACAAAGGGACAGCCCACTAGGCGACCCCAAGTGCACTTTGGTGCATCGCCAAGTCACTTGGGCGATCAAGTAGTCCCATCGCCCAAAATGTCCCTTGAAGAACAACGTTTCTTCAAGTCTATCTTGCTAGCTTAGGCCCTTGCCTTCACCCTAGTCTTCTTCCTTGCTCAAATTAGTTCTAAAACAGCCTAGATATCAACTTAAGGTTACACTAACCCACACGATGAGGATCTAGTTCAACCTACTAATTTCAGAGTCTTTACAACAATAGCCTATAATCGAATCACATCCCAAGAACCCGTCTCATTATTGTTATTATGTATTGTTTGTTGATGTTGTAGTTGATAATTCCAAACAAAAAACCCCTCATTTGACATTCGTTTCAACCCCTAATTTGAATTATGTTTTTATTCGGTAATGTCTATTCCTATGACTGATTTGATTATATTCACACTTCCCGATTGATTCGCAAACACGTACCATTCCCTGTGGGATTCGACCCCAACTCATTTAGTTGGGTTATATAGTGACTAACGATCGTTGACACTTATATTGGATAAAGTGTCTTTGAAATGTCGTTAATCATTCACCCACTTTATTTCATGATTTTTCTCTTTTTCTTTTCTTATCTTCTCTTTCCTTTCTTTCCTGTTTTTTTTTTAAAATAGAGGGGTTCCATCTTTTTCAAAACAATCAAAAATTCAGGGGCAGTTTGTCACATTTCTTAACTGTCATTCTCTTTCACCACACCCCAACTTAGCTTTTGGCCTAAGTTGGCTATCCAAACAAACCATACTTCACAAAAATTATGGGTGAAGGGGTAAAGAGAGGTCACAACTGTTCAAGTGTCTTCCAAGAAAAAGGAAAGGCTCAAAAGGTGCAAAGCTAGGTTCACACATCTCAGAAGGTTGACCACAAAAAAGGTGTATTGTCAACTGTTTTCACTCTTTAAAATTCTGGCCTAAGCTCATTTCATATGCTTGCATCACTCAATAAACTAGACCGATGGGGAAAATTCTAGGTGTCATTAAACACAATGTTCAAATTAATCTCATCACAGAAGGCATTGGTACAAAAATCAAACAAGACTCCACACTTTTTAGCTAGCGTGCAATGCTCATCACAAGAGACTCATTCGACAACCGGCAAGTCACAATGCGATGCTAAAAGTTCACATATTACCTATGTAACTTAGTTTTCATCATCGTAGCTGCACATTCATTTAGTTCAATTAAGAGAACTATTTGAGTCATCCGTATTGATCATAACCGACACTCAAATTCACACAAGAACAGACAGAATAACACACATAAGAGGATGCAAAATTTTAAAAATAGGTCCAAAACAATTTCATTCAAAACAATGTGCCACAAGCTATAACATCCGCAATATCAAAACCAAGATATATAAATAAACCAAATAAGCCCAATATTAACAACCCAATATTCACAAAACATACCATTAAAACCAAATCAATATCACAAGAGGTAGGTATGGAAATACCTCACCCCACCCAAAAAATAAGTAGTTATCCTCAAATGCAACTAAAAAAAATAGTAAATAAAAAAAATATAACAGAAAGGGAGGGGAAAATCATCCTTCCAGGCTAAGCACGGGGTGAAGTATGCATCTCAGCCACTCAATCTTACTGGGCATCAGTGCCCGGGGTCAAACTCTCAGGTTGGGTATTAGTTCCCGGTGTCTCATCAATCTTGGCTCCACTGGAGCCTATCATGGATACGTCCTGCAAAGATGCATGTCTAGATTTCTCAAACATGGCACCTTCTAGGTCCGCCATGTCCTCGTAAACATCCACCTCACGCTCACCAAGCTGCTCCTCATCTGTCATAGCCTCAGACTTAGCAGCAGTAACATCAACCTTAATCTCATCTCCGATAGTTGTCGGAGGCACCTCATAACATGTTGGAAAATCTACACTGAGTCATCTGGTATATCCACCGTCCTAAATAGTGAAGTAAAGTCTATGGACATCAGATGGTCCACATCCTTCCTTGACTCAAAAACATCACCTTTCAAATACTTCACTGCAGAAACCCGCCCTATCTCACAAACCTCTACACTCGCTGTGAGGGCATCAATAGAAGCCTTTAGAGCAGTCAATGAAGCAATAATAACTCTCTCAATTATCCTGGGAACATCAGCCTCTAGACGGGATGTGCTCACATCAACAGAGTGGGCTAGGTGCCCTATCTTGAGAAGCATATCCTAGGTTATCAAAGTCCAGGAGGCAGAGGTACCAATGGTAGATCTAGGGGCGGGGGAACAGTAGAAGAGTCAGGAGTGTCAGAAGGAAGGGAGCTAGAAGTACCTGAAGGCCCAGAGGTCGAAGTAGGAAAGACTCCCTCTGAATGTAATGTATCTATATCAACCTCTGTAGATGTGTCCACCGGAGGTGCTCTCCTCCTTTCATCCTCATCCCATGTCTACTAGGCCTCTATGCACCAGATTTCGGTAGAATATGTGGGTATAATCTCGACATCCCTCTTCTCATCACATGGAAATCTTTCCCAATGACTTAACTCTTTGATAATTAACAAAAAAGGGAATTGATGTCTAGTGCTGCTTGGCCCTCATTGCCATCTCTTTCTCGATGATCAACCCCAAATTTAGCCACTTCTTGGCTATGATAGACCCAAGACAAGCCTCCTTTGGGTGACAGAGAATTTACTCATTCCACGACGGAATAATTATGCTGCTGATGAATCTAAACCAGTTCCGAGCTGCTATGTTTTGGTCCTTCTTCTCTACCTACGATTCGGCCTCAGTCTACCTCGGGGTTGTGTCAAAAATCAAGGGTGCGAGCCAGACCTTGAGGTCATCCATAGTCTATTTCTGGATCATGCTCTGATAGTCATGCATGAATCTTGTAGCCCTCTTAAGCACAACATTTCCATCTTTGCTGCTGCATCTAACTCTCTTCCCTCATACCATCACATACTCCACTGGCTTGAATGCACTAGCCTTCTTCCTCCCCTGAGGTACTAGATCACCGTAAGCTTAGTAGAATTCCCAAATCCAAGTGGGAATGTATGGGCCACGGGTCCTGCTGATGACCTTGAATCTGAGGAACCTAAGGGTGTCCCACACTTTTGGATGCCAGTCCACTACTCCGTCTATGGACAATCTCTTTTCCTCCAAGATGGTCCTCAATCCCTCTACCTTTAACTGGTTGACTGACCGGGTAAGAGGACCCTAAACTGGTGGCGCTCGAACCACCAGCTATGCCGGAGGAGGCACTAGAGATTAAGATAGAGGGGTTGGCTCCGAATTCCTAGATTGATCATGACGAGGTTTGGAATGAAGCTCTACTCGTCGGGCCTGTAATAACTTATCGTCTTCAGGAAAAGAGAACGAAGCCTGAGAATCATAGGACTATCTCTCAAAGCCGGAGTTGTACTCTGGTGTCTCATCTATGGGCGCTTAGACCTCTTCATTGCCTCCTTTTGGAGGTAGTTTCTTGCCCTTAATAATGGAGGCATCTGCTTGCTCATTGATCAGATCTCCACTTGTCCACTTTCGGGGTGGCAAGCCACTATCCTCTAAATTGGTTTTAGCCATACCTGCAAAACAATGGAGAAATATTTAGACAAATTCTCAGAAAAAAATACGGAAAAATGAGTTGTAGAATGACTCGTCGAACAGTTCGGTGAGTCACCGAGGTATTTCGGTGAGCCAGCTCGGGCTAGTTAAAAGTACAAACATACAATTATTAAACATTCAGGACAGGTCGGCGATGATCAGGTCCATTCGGCAAGCTAGAAGTGCTCCCCAAAAATTATAGCGTATTTTAGGGGTTAGGGGCGCAGAAGGGCGATCAAGAAGGCCTTTCGGTGAGCTCAAGCATCTTACCGAAAGTTATAGAACAAACTCAATCAATTTTTGAAATTAAGGGCAATTTCTGGGGGACTTTGGTGAATCACCGAACCACTCGGTGAGCTCGACTTAGCTTGCCAAATGACCAAATATTACAATTTTCAACCCCAATCATCAAAATCAAGCACGGAGCCCCCAAATTCAAAAGTAAACACAAACACTAATCAATTAAGGCTAGACCCATACTACCCATGACCTCGTGGTAATGAGACATCCCCCAATTTGGTAAAAATTGGACATATGACGACTGTAACCCTTAAAAATGACGTCAAACACTCCATCATTAGGAAAATTACATCATTTAGCACAATTCGAGGTTACTTAGACTTCTCCCCACTAGACCTAAAACACATACACCACTATCCAATAGTTTAGACTCGATTTAGGCAAGCACAACACGGGAATCGATCTATTTATAGCAATTAGGCATTAATTTAAACAATTTACGGGCAATCCAACACTTAAACACAATTAAAACATGCTACCTAACAACAATCAACAACAATTTACCTATTGCATTCAATTTCAACAACACATTGCATGTGATTTCAATAACATATTTAAAGTACGGTGTTCGAAAAAGCAACCTTAATGTTGAATTTAAGAGTTGTATAGCTAGGCGGAAAAATTCCACAATTTTGAGCAAGGATTTCACAAAATGAGCGAGTAAAAACAAAAAAATAGGCAAGATCTAATGTGGGGAGTGAGAGTATGGGGTTTAAAATGGGAGAAGATGAAGAATGTTGAAATTTTAAACTGTTTGGCCTTTAAAACCTTTCCGTTCGCACTCCCTTCGGCGGGATTAGTCGTGCTAGCCAAACAACTCGGTGATGCGCCGAGTTTTACATGACTCCCAAATATTTGGGGGTCCAAGCAACTGAAAAAGTCAGGCTTGCTGACCTATTTAGCATGTCACCGAGTAAGAAAGCTTTGTGGTTCCAACGACGGTGTAAGTCGGGGTTCGCCGACCTTTTTGGTGTGTTGCCAACTGGACTTTGGGTCAGCAAACTACCCATTATCTAACACATCACACTTTTCAACCAGCACAATCAACACCCGTTATTCAAAATCAAAAAACTAAACCATTAAAAACTTGGGTTGCGTCCCAAGAAGTGCCTTAGTTAATGTCGTGGCACAATGAAAATACCAATTTACGGATCACTCGTTGGGTTTGCAAAGGTATCACTTTGTAGGGCCCCTTTTGGCCTTGAATTCAATGGGAAGAAATTTGACCCATTTGGGTCTCCAACTACTTGATTAACACGTAATGAGAGGTGACCGTCAGATTAAGTGCATAGACATCTTCCATCATCTCTTTCAACACTTTGTCCGACCCTTCAACTTTGTTGAGAATATGTGAGAGCATGTCTTCCGTATGAACATTTTAAGACTCCTTGGGTGGGACGTACCTATCCTTGTCACCCTATCTTTCCTTCCGAGTGGCGTTACGATCACGACATTCTCTGTCATGGTCTCTACATCCCTCATCTCTCTTCCAACTCGGCTTTCCACCCGGCCTTGGATAGTTTAGTCGATATTCACCTCCTTGGTTAGCTAGAAAGTTTACTTCCTCATTGTTAAGTGCTTCAAACTGACCTTCTTCAGGGTTTGTTCCAAAAACAGCCACAACATTAACAATCTTCGTACCACTACCAATCACATGTTTTACCAATATGTCCATCTGGGTCATCATTTTGAGCATGTTTTTGTTCCTCTCTTGATCCTTTTAATCTGCTCTTTTATCACTATAAAGGTGAGAGGGGACAGTTGGCCCTCACGAGTATACCATGCTTTGTTTATCTTGGTCATACCATCATGGATTTTAGACGCTACTTCATAGGGATTTTGCATTATACCTACGGGAACAACTTGATCAACAACTCTTTTGTTCACCTAGTCAAGGCTCCAATAGAAGTATTGTTGCAATATATGATTTGGCAGCCCATGGGTTGGACATTGAAGTACCGACTTCTTAAACCTCAGCCACGTCTCATGGATAGGTTCACATTCCAAGCATTTGAAACCTTGGATACTATCCCTATGTGTCATCATCTTTGACAGGGGGAAAGAATCTCACATTGAATGTTGGGGTAAGCTCATCCCAAGAGGTGATGGAATACTTCAGAAACTCGACAAACTATTTGCTAGTTGCACCCACCAAGGAGAAAGGAAACAATTTGAGATGGATTGATTCTTGTGATATGTTCTCGAATGAGAACGAACTACAAATGTCCACGAAGTCCCTAAAATGCTCATGAGGGTCTTGGGATGTGATTGGATTATGAACTAATTTAGACAAATGGGTAATTTCAACTGTAAGTAAATAGTTGTAAATTAGTGAATAGGCTAGACATTAGTGGGGATAAACTTTCTCTTAAACAATCTATCCCGAATCAAGTTGGTTTCTCTCAAACACCAACAAGCAATCAATTAAGAGTAGCCTACGCTTTAGTCCATTCACTCTCTCAAGCTGAATGTGTGGAAAAGGGTTTAGGATTCACTCTCTCCACCTGAACCCATGACAACCCAATACCCACAGACCATCAAATCAGTAATATTGGTTTTAAAATCTCTCTCTCGAGCAAGCCAAAAACACAAAGGTAGAATTGCATTTTCAACTACAACCCTTTAAATTCAACCACAATTACTGAATGAAATCAATTTTAAGCAACATTTACACTAACAATCAACAATACCCAGCAGCTAAATAAACCCATAATCACATAATCAAAACCCAAGAATTGGGGTTTTAGCTAGACATTATAAAAAAATATAAATTGTTACCAAATTGTTTTTCTATCAACTGGGTAATATTAATTTCATCTTTACAGAGGTCAAGATCAAAGAATCTCAGAGACCCACTTTCAATTTCTCAAAGGTGGAAAACTTCAATTCTTCAAAGCTAAGGAAATATTGTCTCGATACTCTCTGTTCACAACTCCAAACTTGAAAACTGATAATAATGAAAATTAGATAAAAATTTGATAATAAACATAATGTTTGAAAATGTATTTATAGTCGCCAAAAATGTGTTGTGAAGGATCATTCGGCGCAGTAAGTCGGGATCGCTGAACCACTCGGCGATCTACCCTTTGGTCAATTCCATCGCCTTTTTGTTTTGGCCTTTAGCATCCTTGGGTTCTATAACTTTGGGCGATCTAACAATGCATCGCGGAACCATTCGGCGACTTGTCGACTGCTCTTTTCTATCGTTGACTTGATTTTCTCCTTCAAACCCTGGCACACTGGAACTTTTGGCGAGATCATGGCCATTCGGCGACTCGCCCAATGAGTTAGGCGATTATCAGACCTTCTTTTCTTCGTTCTTTAAGCTGCCTTGTTCCTTTTTACTCATTAGTGTCCATGCTTTGTTCTTCAATCCAAATACCTGAAAATCAAGGATTTACATCAGTTATTGGCACAAAATATGCATTTTAGGACACTAAATCCATTAAAATAAAGCCCTAAATGAGTGCGAATCGTGGACTCATTAACACCCCCAACTTAAACTTTTGCTTGTCCTAAAGTAAAAATCGAGTTCGGTAGTTCAAAAAGGATGTCTCAAATAGTGCTACACAAGACTCAATCATTAATGTACACAAAAAGACTCAACTTACTCATGCAAGGATCAATTGTGCACTAAAAGATTCAACTTGTGACTCACCATTGCCAAAGATTCTCAAGCTCAGACTACTTGCTTCAATAGCAGGTTCAAGCTCAACAAAAGTGTTCAAATGCCCTCACACCAAGAATGGTTCCATATTCACACACTATGGTTCAACAAGTTAAAGCTCTGGAATCACGATCAACACTAACACTTACAAAGATGAACACAGTGCATGATTTCACCCATAGTTTTACCCTTATTTTCCAATCAATCACTAGCTTTAGCTCACTCAAGATCAAAAAGGGCTTTTCAAGGCTTGTAACGGGGATGAGTGCAAAGGTATGGTCATTTAGGCTCTCGATGGTTGTAATCCTCATGAAATGTGGCATGAACAACACTTCCTTTCCTTCTCTTCATCATTCTCATTTATGCTCATAGGTCATTCCATTATTCACTTTGAAGGAAATACCGAACACCCCATTTTCTTTGTACTTTCACAACTTTATTCCACAATTTTTTTCATTTTTTTTTCCATTCTTTTCTTCTTTTTCTCCTTTTTTTATATGAAGGGGTTCCTTCTTTTTCAAAACCATAGGTAAAAGGGGACTTCTTTACACTCCTTGATTTACTTTCTCTTTTCACCACACCCCCAACTTAGGCTTTTGGCCTAAGTTTGCTATTCACACAAACCACATCTCAAAATGATCAAGGGTGAAGGGATAAAGAAAGGTTACAATTTCATGAAGTTTCTTTCAAGAAAAGGTTAAGGGTCAAAGGATGTTCAAGAGTGGATCACACACTCACAAGGTAGGCCACAAAAAGAGGTATAATATCAAATTGTTTCACACTCTTCAAAGTTTCCTAAGATCATCTCTTGAGCTTGCAATCACTTAGTTAACCGGACCAACGGGGCAAATTGTAGGTGTCATCACACATGGTTCACGGTAAGCTCATCACACACAAGGCATTGACACTAATGTTAAACAAGACTCCACACTTTTGCTAGTGTGCAATGTTCATCACAAGAGACTCAATTTGACAATTGGCTAGTCACAACTGTAACACCCCGTAGAAACTAGTAAGATCTAACGGAAACTTGACATAATCTAGTAGGTTGAACTAAAGCCTCACATGTGAGATTATAGTTTAAAACTTGTTTAAATGATGAAAAATGGCTTCAAACGTCAAGAAATGACTATAACATCCGGAAACTAGTCATTTGAATTAGTGAGTTGAAGGGGTCTTGTCGTTGAACTTTGGAGTGTTGTTTGAGGGTGAAAACTTGTAGAAGTGACTCTCTTACTTAAATGGACATGTTTAGGGGTAAAACACTGGGTACGACTCCCCAAATACCACTCAAGGGGTCCTGAAGGAGGACCCCAAAATAGTCCCCCAAAGCTGACTGGACAACATGGTCTGTTTCTTTTGGTGGTGATCTACGGAGGCAAACAACACCCCGTACACCATACCACGGTCCGTGGATGGACCTAGTGAGTCCATACTTAGTTTCTCCTTGGGCCTGCAGCATTTAGAGCCACAGTCCCAAACCACGGTAGCCAACCACAGCCAGTAGATTGATCAACGGTTCGTGGAAGGCTAGTAGCCGAAGGTTGGACTGTTTTTGACAGCTTCTCAGTTAAGTTGAGGTTTAGTGTTTTAATTAGTTAATTAAGTGGAGGTTAAGTGACGTCGGTTAGGTGGTTAATTAATGACTTATATGAATTTATAAGTCCCTAAACTAATCCATTTAATTCACCACAAGTCAAGACCCCAAATCAAAACCCTATTCCCATTCTCTCCCAAAGTCTTTTCTCCAAGAACACCATTGAAGACCAGTGAAGAAACCAACCTATAATCTTGAATATGGAGGCTTTCTCTTAGGATTTTCGTGGGTTTCTACACCTACCGTATGGTGGTTTTCATCCATGGGTAGCTATCACCGATGGAGCCCTCTCAAAAGCCTTTAATTCACTTTTAGAAATCTTCAAAATCTAGGGTTTCAACTCAACCCCATGGATTCCTTTCTAAGTTATTCTTAAATATTGAACTAAGTTTATTATTGGTAATACTACGGATTTTAGATGGTTTTAACTTCAAATCTAAAGAATCCATGAGTTTCCCCCCAAACCTAGCTATGGCTTTTCTCTACACAGTGAATGTTGTTAGAAGTTGATTCAATTGACTGAATTAGAGTTGTTTATGATGTAATTACATGATCTAAGTATAGTTTTACATGTATTCTTGATTACGTTATGAATCTAAGATGAAATTGACTTTGTCTAGGGTTATATCATGAGAGAGGCAAATTGAGGGGTTAGATGTGATCTTCTAGGGCTGATGAATTTCTTGATGAATGGCCTTAGTTTAGATCACCTAGACATGAATGGAATATGATAGAATCTTGTAGATATGAATTACCTTGAAAATGATCATATTGGTTATGTTGTTGGATTATGATGTTCTTCTATCTATAGTGCCAAATCTAAGATGTTAGACTTGATCTCGACTCTTGGCCTTGAAGGACAATCTATGAAGGTATGTTATGTGAAGTTATTATATATGAATGGATTGATCCACTTATGGTGGGGGCTTTTACTTGTCAAGTATTCTAATTATTAATTGTTAATCCACTTATGGTGGAGGTGCTTACTTTCCATATGTATTGTAGTGTTGAAATAAGGTCCCTCTACCCGACAACCCTAGATATGACTAAGTATGATACGATATGAATATGAATGTTATGTTATGATCATGATGGTTTTGCTATGATGAATGTATCCATGTCTATTGAAATGAATATTAGATATGTTGATTTACATGGTCTAAGATACTTAAATGCAATATATGTGAATCGTGCATGAGTTGGGATATTATGTACATGTTGTGACCCCATTGAGAAGGGAGATGTCTATGATGATAATGGTGTTGTTGTTGTGCCGTTGTGAGTACAATTATTCACACACACGCACTCCATGCATAAACATGAATATGATGTATCAATGGAGTTAATTCAAAGTATAGTTCTTATATGCACCTTTACTCATTATTATGCATGAAATGTACATGACCATGATGATCGTATTGTATTGATTGAAAATCCATTCTCATGAGAACACATGATCTTAGTGTGAAAGTTATACTCACATACTAATGATGATTCTAAGGTTGAAGTTAGTTCTCACCTTTAAATGAATCTATGAGCTATTTAGTGAGTTGTATTGAACGAAGGGTAAAGTATGCCTTCACACATGTAGATACAATTCCATACTAATTATCTATAATTGGGAAATAATGATTAGTACCGAGTAGATATGGACAATGAGAAAAAGTCCCCTCCGCTAATGCAATAGGTTGGGTCATCTATAGTAAACTCATGAGATGGAAGCTCCTCCGCTAATGCAATAGGTTGGGTTTCTAGTAGCAATCTCCCTATCCCATAACTATGTGCAAAACGTAGGACTTAGCTAGTGGATCCACTTAGAAGCTAAATATAATTAGTTCTACCTTTGGCAAGTAAGAATGCCTTCTTTCGGTGTGGGGTTATATGACACCGGATTCCATGTAGCTCACATGGTCTCTGTCGATTATGGAAAGTTTTCCCTATAATAATGAAGTTAATGAATGAGACATGAACTATACTATGACTTCTTGGTGAGTTTACTTAGTAGGAGTGCGGGTATGGGACTTCACTTCCACATTGCACAAGTAGACTTAGTAGGATGTCATGGGACGGTTCCTTTGCATTATGATGAGATCTGAATGCATGTATGTATATTGAATGGATAGTTTTTATGCATGACCTTCCTTGTATTCAAGTAATGTACATGACTATTTCCTTAATTGTGAATATTGCATATAATGAAGTCTAAAGATGTAATGCATCACTTCGGTAGCTTAAAAGGAGTACTTAGTAGGCTTGGTATTATGGGATGCTAACCCCACATTGCACAAGTGTTCCCTAGAGGTTACTAAGGTAATGGATTTACCATGAAATGAGTATGAATGTGATATTGGATTTTTTTTGTACCTTGGAAATACATGTTAGTTTCCATACATTGCACAAGTATGTTTTAGAGGTTGGTTATGTGATGATTACATCATGATGTGATGGTCTTGGTATTTAACCGTGTATTCTTGTATAATTAGAGGCTATGTATTATGAAGATTGGGATGTGTATTATATTGATATTGGAGACTATGCTTGTCGTTATAATGATATCTCTCAGGTTATAATGAAAAGTATGTGAGTTGCCTTATTGGTTGCATTCTCAAACTATTTCAAAGATGATGTTCACAAATGGCATAAAGCATGATTTCAAATGAAATGTCCCTTTCCATGCATGTTTTAATGGTTTTGTGCATGGCTATCATACTTAGTACATTTTTGTGCTAACCCATATTTCTATGTTTTCTACAATGTAGGGGGTTGGTTCTAGAGATGGTAGTTTTGGTTCAAATGGCTTGGAATGGGTGATCCTCCAAGCCAGTTGATGAGTCCTCAAGTTCGGGGACCAATATCTTACTTAGTAGATATCTTAGTAGTTTCTTTATTTAGTTTCATTTTAGAACTATGTAAGGGTTGTATCCCTATATGTCTAAGTATTCTATTGTATAGATGGCCAATGAGACAATGTTTAGACTCCCTTCTATTTTGAAAAAAATTAACTTTGTTTGTTGAAGAAAAAGTTTTAATTTCCGCATTATTTCTTATGACATTATGTGTATGATTATGCTAAGGGCTTGTATGCGACCCCTTCGGGGTCAACTACGCCATATTACGTGTAGGGGTTAACCCCGAATCGTGATAAACTTGGTATCAGAGCATAAGGTTTTGGGATAATTTAGGTTCATGTCATATAGGCCACATCGAGTAGAGTATTGTTCATAAGTGTGAAGCGCGCCACACTCATGAGGGATTGGCTATAAGATGTTGAAGATTCCACTTCTTCATTACTCTTGACTCGTGCCATAGAGCCTAACTCTATAAGATCTCTCTCTTATCCCTTATCCGGTGGTTTTCAACATGTGACTATTTAAGAGGGTGAATACTTCTATGATTGAGGGAGAAAAGGTTAGAGGTGATGGCAAGAATGGTAATTTGACTTCGTAAGACTTGTTATGATTGGTATGGATGAAGTCCTTTGGCATAGATGGATTGACTTTGGGTTTTGTGTTATGATTGATAGGAAGTCATGATTAGTTTTTGCAGTATGTTGAAAGAATGTTGTGATAAAGGTGCTTTGGAAATACCTAGGATGTGTGAGGTGAGTAGATTCCCTTCAAAAGGGGGTAGAAGTTTCATCCACCTTGATTTAGAAATCATCTTGGGTGATGAGTATAAAGGTTTGAGTGATGACTTGCTCCTACCTTAGATTTAAAGGAAGTGATGTTTAAGAGACCTTGTGTAAGTTTGTCTCCTATGTGTGGGATAATGTGCCTAGATAACAAGATTGTTGATTACCGTTGATGCTATTACTTAGGTTTGCTTAAATTCTCACCTTATGAGGTGTAGTGAGTTTGAGAAACTTAAAACCGGAGTGGTAGACTCATATAAAACCTTGAGTGATATCCTAGTGAAGGCCTTAGAAAGGGATGCTACTAGGGTTGACTTGGTAGACTTTTTGGATGGAGGTACGGGTATGTTGGTAATTTCATGTGAGAATAAGTGCTATGTTGAGTTCAGATATTGCCTCATCTTGTATGATGCTTTATGAGGTTATGAGTGTAACACCCAGGAAATTCTATGACTTAAGTTAGAGCCTCACCTTATGAATAATGACTTAAAAATAGTAAAAATGAAGTTTCTATACCTAAAATAATGCAATTGACTTGGTTTGGAAGAGTAAAAGTCTAAATGTCAAGAAACGATCACGACATCCGAAAACTAGAGAAGAATGTGTCCTAGTGTGTCCTTAGGTTTTGGGCAGGTTTGGGAGTGTTGTATGATGGTATAGTCTTGTAAAAGGTTTAAATTAGGTTAATATATGTTTATAGGGTCAAAAATTTTGAATACGACACCCCGGGACCACCCTAAGGGGCCCTGAAGAGGACCCCAACTTTGGCCAAACAAACTGCCAAGGCAGCTTGCGAATTTCACTTGGAGGGAATAGCTCCGCGTCGCGGACTAGCTCCCCCAAGGAGAAAAAATCTTGTTCGCAACACGGTCGTGTCGCAGACTCTACTGTCTTGATATTTAATTACAAATATCTTCTGGGAACAGCTCCGCGTCGAGGACTTGTTCCGCGACGAAAATGCAGAAATTTAGAAATCGATTTTTATTACATTAAAGAGTCCAACTAAGTGATGGGTATTTTAGGTAATTTAGGGGACATGTATATAATGATTTTTAAGTCAATTTACCTCACTATCATCACTCAAACATAAAACCCCAAAGATCTAAATCTAAGTTCCTCCCTCTCTCTACTCTCTCTCTCTTCCCAAGAACTCCATTGAAGAAGATTGGAGCTTCAAGAAGAAGACCAACTCTCCAAGGTTTCAACTCGGATTTTTGTGGTTAATTCGTCAATAAGGTATGGTTGCTTATCACTCTTGGGACTCCTTTCCCCAAGAGGCCCCTTCAAGATGAATTTCAAAATCTCCAATTTCTAGATTTCAATCCAAAAACGTGGGTCTTCTTTCTAAAGTGAAATTGATTTTATAAACTAATTTTTATTGCACATTGCACTTGTAGGATCCTAAGAGATGGTTGTAGTCGTGTTCTCTTATGATTCTGATGGTTATGACTTATGTATGTTGAAGTTATGTTATGTTTAATCGTTATGAATATGGTAAGTTATGATGACATATGATCTTATGAATATATGCATCAAGTAGGTTGCTTAATGTGATACTTGGCTCTGAATAAGGTTATGGGGTTTTATTCTTGGCATTGCACTAGTATTGCTTCGGTTGTCTACATGTTGGGATGATACTATGTTGGTTTGGACTATGATGTTTATTTTGTGTGCATATTGGATTTACTTGGTAAAAAGCATGTTTTGACTAAATGTCCTTTTATGCATGTTTCAATGGTTTTTATGCATAGTAGCCATACTTAGTACGTGTGTTGTACTAACCCATATTTTCTCCCTTTTCCCCAACATTTAGGTTCGGGCCGTTGAGGATTCAAGCTTACTTCTCAAGACACTTGGAGTTGCTTCCCTAAGTTGGTGACTCCTCAAGTCCGAGGACAAGACCATATGATCTAGCTTCTATGTTTAGTTATTTGCTTATATTGAAAGACATTGTTGTACTTTCCTATTTCAAGATTTCTTATTGATGTAAGGGCTAAGTCTTATTTTCAATACTTCTATGTGTAGATGGTACATTGTGACGAAGTTAGATTCTATTTTTCATATATGAAGTGATGTTGAACTTCCAAAGTAAAAGTTTAAATATTTCGTGACTTTATTCTATGATACAAGTTATGATGAATGCTAAGGGCTTGTAGAAGACCTCTTCGAGGTCGAATACGCCGGTAACGACTTGGGGATGCTCTCGGGTCGTTACAAACTTGGTATCAAAGAATAAGATTGAGAATAATGTAGGATTTATGTCATAATATACCACGTCGAGTAGAGTCTTGTTCATGGATGTGAAGCGCGCGACACTTATGATTGAGAGCCTACAAGATGATTAGGAACTTTCACTCTTTTGTTATTCCATAGTCGTTCCTAAGAATCTTAACTCTATTTAGTCCATTTCTTCTAATCCTTCTCTTGTGCTTATAGGAAATGAATACAAGAAGTACCAATGTAAGGAGGGCCGGTGAGGAGAATGTGAATGAGGCGGTTCCACCTCAAGCTTCTCAAAACCCTCAAGTTCCTACTGAAGAAGGGGCTATGTCTAATGTTGAGATAAGGTCGGCTATTCATAATTTGACTCAAGTGTTGGCCACTCAAGTTGCTAGGGATGCAAGGGTGCAAGTGAACCCCAATGCTAGCACTACCTCTTCTAGGATAAGGGATTTCACAAGGATGAATTCCCCTACTTTCTTTGGCTCCAAAGTGGTAGAGGATCCACAAGGTTTTATTGATGAAGTGTTTAAGGTTCTAGATGCTATGGGTGTGTCTTCTCAAGAAAAGGCGTAGTTAGCCGCCTATCAACTCAAAGATGTGGCACACGTATGGTATGAACAATGGAAGGAGGGGAGACCTATTAGAGAGGGTCCAATAAGTTGGGCTACATTTAAGATGACTTTTCTTGATAGGTTTTTCCCCTTGGAACTAAGGGAGAGGAAAATGGAAGAATTCATCAACCTTTGTCATGGGGGTATGAGGGTGAAGTAGTATGGACTCAAGTTTACTCAATTGTCCAAGCATGCTCCTACTTTGGTGTCGAACTCTAGAGCTACAATGAACAAATTTGTTATGGTAGTATCCGATCTTGTGGTGAATGAATGTAGGTCTGCTATGCTAATCCCAAGCATGGACATTTCTCGTCTTATGGTTTATGCCGAACAAATTGAGGAGCAAAAGCTTAAGCAAGTTGGTAGAGAATTGAAGAGGTCAAGGGCCGATGATGGAAATTC
The DNA here is from genome assembly GCA_029582685.1 of Solanum piurae. Classification (NCBI taxonomy): domain Eukaryota; kingdom Viridiplantae; phylum Streptophyta; class Magnoliopsida; order Solanales; family Solanaceae; genus Solanum; species Solanum piurae. The sequence continues at coordinate 17,727 of JAJOOO010029086.1, forward strand.
TTCTTAGGTTAGGTTTGAAATACAAGATAAGACAAAGTTCCAAATGAGGTTTTCCAACCAAGGTCCTCCTAACACTCCAAGGGTTAACAAAGGTAAAGTGTCTACCCCCAAGCCTCAAGAAGCAATAGGTGGTGGTCCTTATGTTAGAAAGCCTATTTGTACAAAATGTGGTCGAAAAAATGAAGGCAAGTGCCTAGTTGGCACGGGTAATTGCTATGGTTGTAGTAGGAGCTGCCACATGAGGAGGAACTGCCCTATGCTAAAGGCTCAAGGAAGGGAAAATGATCAAGCACAAGCAAGTGTCACAAATCCCGATGCTCCCTAGAAGAATTGCTTCTATGCTCTCCAATCCCGAGGCAATCAAGAGAGCTCTCCGGATGTTGTGACCGGTATTCTACAAGTATTTTCAATTAATGTTTATGCGCTGTTGGATCCCGGTGCCACTTTGTCTTTTGTAACCCCTTTAGTGGCTATGAAATTTGATATGCATCCCGATGTCTTGGATGAACCCTTTTCGATTTCTACCCCGGTGGCTGATTTCATAGTTGCTAAAAGAGTTTATAGGGGTTGTCCCATATCTTTGCCCAATAGAGTTACTTTGGTTGATTTGGTGGAACTTGATATGTTCGAATTTGATGTTATATTAGGGATAGATTGGCTTCATGCTTGTTTTGCGTCCATAGGTTGTAGGACCCCAATTGTGAAGTTTCAATTTCCTAATGAACCCATTTTAGAATGGAAGGGAGGAAATTCCGTTCCTAGGGGAAGGATCATTCCATGTCTAAAAGCTTGTAAGTTGATTTCTAAGGGTTGTCTCTATCATATTGTGAGGGTCAAGGATCTTGAGTCCGAGATTCCTCCTTTGGAGTCGGTCCCCGTAGTGAAGGATTTTCCAGAAGTCTTTCCCGATGACTTACCCAGAATTCCTCCCGAACGGGAAATAGATTTCAGTATAGATTTATTGCCGGATACACAACCCATCTCAATCCCTCCTTACCGGATGGCCCCGCCGGAGTTGAAGGAACTAAAAGCTCAACTCAAAGATTTGTTGGATAAGGGTTTCATCCAACCTAGTATATCTCCTTGGGGTGCACCGGTGTTATTTGTGAAGAAGAAGGATGGA